>JAJEJO010002014.1:277144-337886 GCA_020662805.1 Glaucomys volans
ATGGAGGAACTTTAGATTATGTAGAGGGAAATGAGAGGAGGAGGGGTGGGGGTATGAAAAATGATGGAATGAGACAGACATCATTACCCTATGTACATGTATGATTACAAGAATGGTATGAATGTACATCATGCACAACCATAGAAATGAAAATTTGTACCCTGTATGTGTACAATCAAATTAAGTCTGTAAAAATAAATAAAATAAAATAAAATAAAAAATTAAAATATATATATATAAAGCTGTTGCAACTTGTGAGCCATAGACTCCAACCATGAAAATCCAATATATTCACTAATTTGATGCATCTTGGCCAGATGACTTCCTTGCTAGGTGAGAAAGATGATAGTCAATGAGACAGGTAAATTCCTCACTTCTCATGAAAAAATTCTCAAAGAAAACATGGAAGCAAGTAAACAAATGTACAAAGGAGATCATTAGAAAACATGTTAAGGAAATAAAAGAAGTAAGTAATGAGGTTAAAAGAAAGAGATAACTCCAAAAGAGTTAAAACAGACTGAATTAGAGAAACCAGCTCTCTCCCCAACAATTTAAATGCCTGAAATACATTGGTGTGATGTAAGTTCATGACTGGGAGTCAAGAGACCACTGAGTCAATATAAAATGGTCCTTCATTTCACACATCATAATGGCAGGTTTCAATAGAAAAGTCAGACTATTCTAGGCCTGGGCAGGTGGGCACCTGTGCCCAGAGACAGTACAAAAAGCAGGTAGAAACAGAAGTCATCAGGATCTTTGTGGCACCTGCTTTCCCCCACGCCCAAACCTCTGTCAGTCTTTCCTCCAACTCCAAAACAATTGGTTTTGGAGTCAAGTACCTATTGATATCGGCAAGGTACCTCACAGAACACAAAGTATCTTAACGGGCACTCTCACTTTTTATTCTTACAATACTGTGAAGCAGGTCTTACTAGTTTCACATTATAAAATAGGAATCAGGTCTTAGCAGGCCACCTGTTCTATCCAAGTTCATAAACCTGTTTTTAAATGTTAAAGTGGTAGCTTAATAACAGGTAGGATAGCCAACTCTCCCAGTTTACTAAAGATGGAGGGGGTTTCCAGAACATGGGACTTCCAGTACAAAAACCAGGACAATACCAGTCAAACCAGGCGAATTGGTGACCCTATTACCATGTCTGTTTAATTTACTGTCTAGTTCGCCTGCTACAAATGACAGCTGGAGCAATACTCTGGGGTTTGTTCTTCCATGGGATGCTGAGGCAGATCATCCCTGTTGACCAGTGATGTAATGAGTCAGCACCAGCATCTCCCCATCAACCTCAGGAAGCTGCATGTTAAGAGCCACAGGGTTGGATGGCCATGCTTTAAAATGCAAACCCAAGAGGATGACAAACTCTTTAATAGTGGAGCAGCTTCCAAGTACTCCTGTGCCACCTACTCCTCAGCAATTTCTAGGCCCATTCTTTTGCCTAATAGATGCATTGGTTAGAGAAGAGAAAGGGAGCTATTTTAAAAGTTTTGCACACATCTCATAAGGGTATTTGGCAATGCACCGTTCATGCTGGGTTAATCATTGTCGTGGGTGTCCTGGGAATGACAGTGAGCAATTTCATGAAAACTTTATAGTCAGTAACATTACTCCCACGATGTGGCAGGGAGAGGCACAAAGGAAAGGCAGACAGCTCCTCCCTGTCACTTGAGCTTAAGCAAAATGCAACCCTGACAAATATCAAATTGTAAAGAAGACTAGTAAGTTCCCTTGCAACAGTTTTACTGGAATTATGCAAAGAACAGAGAATAATGACTAGAGAAAGCATTCCAAACAAAAATCATTTAATTGGGTTTGAAGTTAACGTGTATATAGTTTTGAAATATCCAAGAAAAAAGAAAACCTGGTTCTTTTAATAAGAGCAAGGAGCATATGCTGTTTACAATATGTCAGATACTCATTTCAGGATTTTACTGTATTAATTGCTTACAATACCTGCAGTAAATCATCACAAAATCTGTGCATTATCATCTTCATTTTACAACAGAAGATGCAGTGGTTATAAAAATAGAGCAGAGCCATATTTAGCATGTGAAGGAGCTGGAATTTGGAACTGAGTGGTCTGGCTCTCGAGTCTATGTGACTAAGCATCAAACTGCACTTCACCTGTGTGGTACCAAGGAATTTCTGTCACCATGACGAAATTGGGTGAGTGTCCCAAATCCCAAAATCTCTGGAATTCTCCCATATCAGAAACCTTCCGACCCCACAAATGGGAAAATTCCACACCTGACCTAAGGTGATGAGTTGTGGTCAAAATATAGGCACACTAAAAATATTGTATAAAATTACCTTCTGGCTAGGTATGTAATATACACATAAAACATACTTGAAGTTCACATTTAGACTTGGGTTCAATCCAAGGTATTCTATTATGTATATACAAATATTCCAAAATCCAAGAATAATCCCAAGTCCAAGACACTTTTGATCCCAAGTATTTTGAATAAGGAACAATCAGCCTATAAAAACTGAGCAAAAGGATACCTTGCCTATAGGAAAAGATGCCAAGAATAATTCTTTGACAAGAGAGTGAAGGCTTGTGATTTAGTTTCCTCAGTGTTCAATGATAGTGAAATTCAAGCAGAGAGAACTGTGCAAGTGATGTTGTTTGCATTTCATTAAAAAATCCTTTGAAGCTTTTCCTTAGATTACATACATGTGATTTCTTAATTAAATAGTAGCAAAAGGAACTGAGCCTGCCTTACATCCTCTGTCTTTTATTAAAGTACCCAAGAATATAAACAAGTTGAAGGAAAAGACAAAAATCAACAATAATGCAAACAGTTAAAAGAACAGACCTGAAATGGGAGGAAAATTGCTATCAATGACAATGAAAGCAATTGGAGTTAAGATGCTTAGTCTTAGCACAATACTAGCAAAACAGGCCCTGAGAAGACAGAGAAATACTGATCCATGATTTCTTTATGTACTGCATCCTGGATGCTGGACATCCTCAAAGCTAAGAAATCATTCCCTGAGCCACCCCAAAGGATTCCCATCCACCTTTGGCACTGTCTGCATCCCCCTTGCTGCAGACTTAGGAAGCCACATATCTCTGTATGTAGGTGGCAGAAGGTAGAGTGGGAAGCTTAGAGGCAGATTTTATCTTGAAATATTTAATTATAAAGGATAAACCTTGCAAGACAGAGTAGAAACAGAATGAGAACTGAGGGAGGACCTTTGGGATGTGCCATACTGGATGTGAGTGTGGTATGTCAGTTGGGAGAAGCAGAAGAATGCACCTCTTGGATCTAAAATGTATTCATCCATTTTGCTGCATATGGATTTCCAATTTTCCCAGCACCATTTGTTGAAGAGGCTGTCTTTTCTCCACTGTATGTTTTTGGCTCCTTTGTCAAGTATGAGATACCTGTATTTATGTGGGTTTGTCTCTGTGTCCTCTATTCTGTACCATTGATCTACCTGTCTATTTTGGTGCCAATACCATGCTGTTTTCGTTACTATTGCTCTGTAGTATAGTTGGAGGTCTGGTATTGTGATACCCCCTGCTTGGCTCTTCTTGCTAAGGATAGCTTTAGCTATTCTGGGTCCTCTCACCCTGTACAAAACTCAACTCAAAGTGGATCAAGGACCTAGAAATTAGACCAGAGACTCTGCACCTAATAGAAGAGAAAATAGGTCCAAATCTTCATCAAGTTGGCGTAGGACCAGATTTCCTTAACATGACTCCCAAAGCGCAAGAAATAAAAGCAGGAATCAATGATTGGGATAGAGTCAAACTAAAAAGCTTTTTCTCAGCAAAGGAAACAATCAGCAATGTGAAGAGAGAGCCTTCAGAGTGGGAGAAAATCTTTGCTACACACACTTCAGATAGAGCACTAATCTCCAGAATCTACAAAGTACTCAAAAATCTTTACACCAAGAACACTAATAACCCAATCAATAAATGGGCCAAGGAAATGAACAGACACTTTACAGAGGAAGATCTACAAGCAATCAACAGATTTATGAAAAAATGTTCAACATCACTCGTTATAAGAGAAATGCAAATCAAAACCACCTTAAGATTTCATCTTACCCCAATTAGAATGTCTTTTATCAAGAACACAGGCAACAACAGGTGTTGGCGAGGTTGTGGGGAAAAGGGTACACTCTTACATTGCTGGTGGGAGTGCAAGTTGGTGCAGCCACTCTGGAAAGCAGTGTGGAGATTCCTTAGAAAACTTGGAATGGATCCACCATTTGACCCTGCTATCCCACTCCTTGGCCTATACCCAAAGGACTTAAAATCAGATTACTACAGTGATGCAGCCACATCAATGTTCATAGCTGCTCAATTCACAATAGCTAGATTATGGAATCAACCTAGATGCCCTTCAGTAGATGAATGGATAAAGAAACTGTGGTATATATACACAATGGAATATTACTCAGCCATAAAGAAGAATAAAATTATGGCATTTGTAGGTAAATGGATGATGTTGGAGGCTGTTATGCTAAGTGGGATTGGCCAATCCCAAAAATCCAAAGGCCAAATGGTCTCTCTGATAAATGAATGATGATGCATAATGTGGGGGAGAAGGGTGGCAAGAATGGAGAAAGGATAGATAGCATAGAGGGAAGGGAGGGGTGGGGTCAGGGTGGGGGGGTAAGAATAATAACAGAATGTGTGACAGACATCATTGCCCTGTGTACATGTATGAATGCACAGATGGTGTGATTCTACTTTGTGTACAACCAGAGAAACAATAGCTGTACTCCATTTGTGCTCAATGAATCAATAAGCAAATAAAAAAAAAGAATTTGAACCATGTAGTAATAAGAAAAGCCAATAAAATCAGATTAAACGTTAGGTAATTTTAAAGCTTAAATTAATTCAACTTGTTTCAATCTGATATATGTATAAACAAAGGAATGCAAAATGTAATGTGATCCCAAATGTACAAAAATAGACACATCCATGTATACCAAAGCAATTGTGCTTATATGGACTACTTTGAATTGAGGAATTCAAAGTAATTCAGACAAAAAAAAATGTCAACAGGTTTCTATAACATAGTAATATTGGGTCAGTGTGTATTGAATTTTGCATAGATGGCAAACTATAACTTACTTCTCATTGTTCCTGAAACCACATAAACTTGATGGGACTCTACGGTCTTCATTTATTAAGATAATTCCTTCTATACACTGAGGGAAATTAATAAATTTGTTGATGCAAAAAAAAATGTATTCATTTTGTGGGAAAGAGAAGGTAGACCATAAAGACATTCTATCCACATTTCAATTGGCAAACACTTCCATTTCTCATGCAAGACAATCCAAAAACACCATTACAACCTGTTTTTCTCTTCAGCATATGGAATACCAAATTTTTCGTTAAAACATACATCTGAAACATTTTCTACAATCCACAGTAAGATTTATACTATACATCAGCATTTCTTTTGATGGGAGAAGGCAAGTGTTAATAAACAGGAACAAAGAAAAATAAATACAATTATGAAAGAGAGCAATCAAAACAGACTCAAGAAAGGCTGGCTAAAATAACATTTTAAAATAAGTGGAAAAGAAAAATTCAATATACCCATTCCAAATGGAAAGCAAAGAGAGCATATGGTCACTGAAGAAAATCAAGACACTGTATATCTGAATCAAGTTACACAGCTGTCCTGAAATAGAGAATACAGGCAGATAGAGATAAAAAACAAGGGAAAATAAAAAAATTCCAAGAAAAGAGTTAAAGGAAGAATTACAGGTATTCCTAGGACAGAATGTGCAATAATCAGAATTGCAATAATCACAAGTATAAAGAAAGAAAAAATGTTCTACATAAAGTCATCCTTGAATTCCAAAGGATCTACCTCTAGACCAAAAACCTTGGATGCTGGTTTTCTAGAATAAAGGAAATAAACAAACTGGAGTCTTCATGCAAGACAGAGTCAATAAATAAAATCATTCAGGTTGTTGCTAAACATCTCTACAATATTGCATATGCCACATAAGAAAAACAGTATCTGTATCATTTGAATTGCAAATGTTTACAATTTTTGTATTCTGTACTCAGCAAAATTGCATTATGAAGGCATCGAATTATCCGAGAGACATTCTCAGCTATGTATGCCTCAGAAAATATAACAAGCATGATCCCACCTCCAAAATATTACTAAGAAAACATGAACTCAAGTGAATTCCATTCCAGGATTCAAATATGATAGACATTGAAATGACTTCAATATGTTACTTGAATAACAACTGTGTGAATATTGCTTAAAACTGAGTTTGCTAGCCAAACAGTTCCTTAAAATGAAGGTTTTGTGGTCAAAAAGGTAATTATTTAGCAACCATTTTGGTTTTTAACAATTTCAAAAGGCTGTTTTCTGGGTGAAAGGGAGAAAAACGATATGTGTGCTCTATTTCTTTCTCTGCTTGGAGATAAAGGAGAGTCAATAGTGCTTGTTTCTTCTTTGATAAGAAGAAATTTGATAAGGTTAAAGTTATCCACAAGTATGATTTAAAACAATAGATCTATTTCTAAAACGACTGCTGAATGTAAGCGTAAATAAAATGTAGTCTGTACATAGAGAAAAGAACAATCAAAAGAAAATAAGGAAAGTTCAACACGAAAAAACAGAACTTGAGCCAATTATTCATTTTTATCAGCAATATAAATGATAATTTTTCATGTTTTTCTTTGTTAAGTTAAATATTGTGATACTGGATATTGAATTGGGTATGGTCAATTTTTAAAAATTAATCTGAAGTATTTCCCTTTCAATAGAGCTCCTATGTTCCCTATTGAAAGGAAAACAAATCTCAACTGATCCAAAAGAATAGAAAGCAGTACACGTTACTTCATTATTCAATAAAACTAGAAATTGTTAAAATAAGAAGGAAAAAATCCAAGTTATTTGGAAATCATATTAGTTAACTTTCCTTCTGTTGGACAAATACTGAGGAAAAATAACTTGGAAGAGAAAAGATTTATTTTGATTCACAGTTTCAGAGTTTTCAGTCCATGGTCAGCTGGTTCAATTGTTTTGGGCCTGAGGCAAGGCAGAACATCATGGCAGATGGACAAGGAAGAGGAAGGCTGCCTGCCACCTCATGGCAGCCAGGAAGGAGAGGGAGAGAAAAAACAAGAGGTCAGTGGGTAGACCAGTGACAAAATATACCCTTCCAGCTCTTGTCCCCAGTGACCAACTTCCTTGGAGTAGGACCTCCTTCCTAAAGTTTCTACCAACCTACAATAAAATCAAAACTACACTAAGATTTCATTTCACTCCAGTCAGAATGGCAACAGTCAAAAATACAAAGAGCAATAAATGTTGATGAATATGGGGGGAAAGGTACACTCATACATTGCTGGTGGGACTGCAAATTGGTGCAGCTAAACTGGGAGGCAGTATGGAGATTCCTCAGGAAACATGGAATGGAACCACCATTTGACCCAGTTATCCTACTCCTTGGCATATATCCAAAGGAGTTAAAATCAGTATGCTACAGTGAAACAGCCACATCAATGTTTACAGCAGCTAAACTCACAATAGCTAAGTTACAGAACCAACCTAGGTGCCCTTCAACAGATGAATAGATAAAGAAAATGTGGTATATATGTAGCTATTACTCAGCCATAAAAAAGAATGATTCTTCAACTTTTGCCAATAATTGGATGGACCTGGAGACTATCATGCTAAGTGAAATAAGCCAATCCCAGAAAACCAAAGACTAGGTCTTTTTTATTATTTTTTATGCAGATGCCAACACTCAACAAAGGAGGGAGGGGAAGAATAGAAGTTCAGTGGATTAGACCAAAGGAAATGAGGGGAATGGAGGGGGGTAGGAATAGAAAAGACAGTTGAATGAATCAAATAACTTTCCTATGTTCATATATGAATACACCACCAGTGAAACTTCAGATCATGCACACCACAAGATCCGAGTAAGTTATACTCCATTGTGTATAATATGTCAGAAATACACTATATTGTCATGCATATCTAAAAAGAATAAATTTTTGAAGATGTAGAATAAAAACTCAATGGATTAATCCACTGTTGAGACCACAGTCTTCATGATCCAACCACTTCCCAAAGCCCCACCTCTGAATTCTGCTGCTTTGGGGGACAAACCTCAACAAATGAGTCTTTGGCAGACCTTCCAGACCCAAATCATAACAGAAAGTAATGCTTCCATATACGTCTAAATAATTAGTAGGTCATGATGGGCAGGGATACTTCCATTGTTGAAAGTTTAGTAGTAACAGCCATGAGAATATTGCATATGCAAAATATGTGGTACCACAACCATCTATGTATTCATACAATCAGACCCTTTACTAGTGTTAAAAGAACAATTTAAGATAGGTTAAACATAGCAGAGTTTATTTGAGCAAAGAAATAATTTATGAATTAGGTAACACCCTGAGCTGGGAAATGACATACAGAAATAGCCTGATGAAGGAAAGCCTTACCTGGACATGTCTGAGTGGTTTTCAGCCTGTGATTGGCTGAGAGCTCAGCTGCTATTATTTTCTGAGACTCAGTTACTTGCTAACAAGAATATAAATCAGTTAGGTGGCCCTTTTTTTAAATACTAAATCAGGTTTGAGTTTTCTACATAACGAGGTACCGTTAGGCCAAATTTAATTTAACACTAATTTCAATATTGAAAGAGAAAGAGTACAGTAGGTGAAATAATTCTTTTCAAAAGCAAATATGAGGAAAAGCAGACAGAGGAAAATAAAAGATCTAAAAAAAAAAAAATAAAAGACCTAAAGAGAGCTGTTGATGGATTTGAAAATAGAAAAGAATTAACAGGTACATTCTAGAGCAAGATTGTTTGCATATGTGTGTATGTAAAATGTAGGAATGAATACATTTGAGATCTGAAATAGATTAGAGTAACAATCTTCAACTCCACACCATGGAGTATGAAACCTGGTTCAATCACCTACTAGTTGGGTGTGTCTGCCAAGCTGCTTAGCTGCCCCGTACCTCAGATTTTATCTCTGCAATGTCAATAATGGTAGTGCTTCTTTCATAGGGAGATAGTCCACTTGGCACTCATGTTTTACATAATGTACATATAGTACATTACCATATAGTGTTCTATTTATTATAAGCCTTGAGAAATAAAAGAGAAAAATAGAAGTGAATAGATTTGGAAATAAAAAGAGCATTGTAAAAACAGAATATTTAAACCTAGAAGATAACATTGTGTAATGCATTATTAGTTAAAAAAAAAAAAAGAAAACATTTTCTTTGAAAATGAACAATTTGGGGAGAAGGGATTAGGAATTACCCCAAATTGACCAGAAATCTTGTCAAATATATTTATACTTTGAGGAAACAAACAATTATTTCATCATGTAATATGTATTGGCACAAATAAAATAAAATATGTCACACCAACCTTTTCTTTCCAGTGAACAAGCTAAGGGAGGGTATGTGGCTCAGTTGACAGAGTGCTTGCCCAGCATGCATAAGGCCCTGGGTTCAATCCACATACCAGCAAATAGACAACAAACACAAATAGCTTTCATATCAAAATTTGACAGAATAATTTAAATCAACCACTTTTCAAAAGGATTCTTCATAGTCATACTAGAAACCAGAAATATTAATGTTTTGCTTCTATATTTTTTCTTGGTCATTTGCTCTTCTTTCTTTTAAGATTATCATAAGGTAGAAATGGATTTCTTTTTTTTTTTTTGAACGGGGGATTGAACTCAGGAGCACTCAGCCACTGAGCCACATCCCAGCCCTATTTTGTATTTTATTTAGAGGCAGGATCTCACTGAGTTGCTTAGCACCTTGCCCTTGCTGAGGCTGGCTTTGAACTCTTGATCCTCCTGCCTCAGCCTCCCGAGCCACTGGGATTACAGGCGTGTGCCACCATGCCTGGCTTAGAAATGGATTTAGAAAAACATCTTTATATTTTGAAATTTAAGAATCATCTAAAAATATGACAATAGAGGCAGTTCCCGTTCCTTCATTCAGTTTCCCTGAATGATAACCTTTAATAGAATCATAGTCAAAACCAGGGAGCTGAGAAGGTACAACACTGTCAACTAAAAGCCATATCTTCTTAGATGTTACCAGTTATTTAACATTTATTAAAACCTCATTTTCTATGAAAAGAATAAAGTTAAACTTTTAAAGAAACGTCATCCCACATTCAGGTTCATACACCCACCACCCCGCGCAGGCCACAGAGCTACTCAGTTCATGAAGACATGCTACTAGCCACCCCTGGCCACATCTTCCCCATCCCAGTCTTTACCAATCACCAACCTCACTTCTGTCACTGTAAGTTTGTCATCTCGTGACCTGGATGTAGATAAAGTCCTGAAGCAAGGACGGCTTCCCTCGCTCAGCGGAACACCCTTTAGCTCCTCAAAGCTACACCATATATTAAAAGCTCATTGCTTTTATTGTGCTTTTGTGAGTATTTCATTCTATGGGTGGGCTACAGTTTTTCTTTGGTCTTTGAGGGGACATTTGGGTTGTCCCTAACTTGCTTCCATGTTTCTGAGAATCCTACTTTGTATGCCCTAAAACATACCTGCACACATAAACTCTATGCACACTAAATCTAGGTGGGGAATCCTGTGTTACCATAGGATCCTGGTCTCTCTTACTACAATATTTACCACATTCTTTCATAATTGCTTATTTGCTTGTCTGTACCCCCTATCCAATTCCACATTACTTGGAACAAGGATTATGTGTAGCTTTTGGTCATTGTATCTCTATTAACTTTTGTGGCTTTAGAAAACTGTTTTAGAAGAAAACACATTATTTTTCCATAGTTTTGAAAAAACTCACCTTACCAAATCATTAAACAGAAGTCCTTCCTACAAAATTGTTCATTTTTAATCTCTTAACAGAGAAAGACAATATACATTTATTACACGTATCTGAAGATAGACATGATTTCCTAAAAAGATACCTTTAATATTTGTTGCACCATGATATAAATTTAGGAAACACTTTTAATAACTACTTCACTTATAAATATTCATGTAAATACCCATTAAAATATGAGACAAAGAAATTCAGTTTTTTTATATTTATAAAACAAATATATTTTATATATACACATATACGCAACTGTATCTCTTCTTATTCTTCTAAACAAACTATCCAAAAATGTGCTTATCCTGATAACTCCAACTCCACTTTCATGTTATGGGTTACATTCTAGTCTTCCCTTTTTCCTTTTTTTAAAAAAATTTTTTTCATTTTTATTTTTACAGACTGCATTTTGATTCTTTGTACACAAATGGGGTACAACTTTTCATTTCTATGATTGTACAAGATGTAGACTCACACCATTCGTATAATCAAACATGTACATGGGGTAATGATGTCTGTCTCAGTCCACTATCTTTCCTTTCCTCACCCCTTCCCCACCCCATTTCCCTCTACACAATCCAAAGTTCCTTCATTTTTCTCTTACCCTCCCCAGACCTCCCTCATTATGTATCATCTACTTATCAGAGAAAATGTTCGGCCTTTAGGTTTGGGGGATTGCTGTTTTATTTTTAAATATTCCTCCTTTACAGAGTTTATCAAAAGAATTCAAGGATGATTGGTTATTAACAACTCTACAGCTTATCAATAGGTCAGAGAAATAAAAACACCATATAAATATCCATATATACACACACACACACACACACACACACACACACACTCTCAAACATATGCACTCAGAATATCAGTTTAATATGTACTGAAATTTTTCACTAGAATTTAACTGTGTTTTAGAAACTTTTGTGAATTATTGCTAGAGAACATTTCCCTCATATGTGAAAATATCTATCTTAAACCCAACAATCACAGGCCTCTCACAAGCCACCTTCTCTGTTACCCATTCTGGTTTTCTGGTTTTCCCTCTTCCGAGAAAATTCCTTAGCTTGGACCTTGTGACACTGAGGAAGAAATTCATTCTGAAGTCGTATGCAGGATGGGGAGCATCTACTCTATATACCAGAATTTATGCTTAAATAAATCACAAATGAAATAAAAAGGCAAACAATTAAAGGAAATACTTCCAAACATATGAGAAAAAGGGAAAGTATCTCTAGTATACTGACTACTTATATATTAACAGGAAAAGTTATCTATAGGAAAGTGAGCAAAAGATATTAAAAACCAGTGAATATAAAGTATCATTTACATTTTATAGTCTACTTATATATCTTTTGTATTATTTATTATAGGCATAGAATATTATATATACTTTATATATTCACTTATTTTTTACACTACTATCTTATTTTGCTAATTCCTTCATCTTAAGTTTATTTAAAAATCTTATTGGGCCAGAGGTATAGCTTCGTGGTAGAACCCTTGCCTAGCATACACAAGGCTCTGAGTTTGATTCCCCAGCACCACACACAAAACAAACAAACAAACAAACAATAACAATAAAAATGCTTATCACTCCACTTGATTATACCAATTCTATTTTTTTAAATTTTTAAATTTGTTTTGATTAGTTATACAAGTCAGTAGAATGCACTTTGATATATAATATATAATGGAGCATAATTTCTCATTCTTACAGTTATACATGATATAGAATACCATCAGTCACCGTATAGTTATATATGTACATGGGATAATAATGTCTAATTAATTCTACTTTCCTTCTTACCCCAGACCCTCTCCGCTCCCTTCACTCCCCTCTACCTAAAGTAACTATTTTTTTCCTAGCACCCTCTCCCATTGTGAATTAGCATCCATCCACATATCAGAGAAAACATTTGGCTTTTGGTTTGGGGGGATTGTCTTATTTTGCTTAGCATGATATTCTCCAGCTCCATCCATTTACCTGCAAATGCTATAGTTTCATTTTTCTTTGAGTAATATTCCATCATATATGTGTGTGTGTGTGTGTGTGTGTGTGTGTATGTATGTATATGTTTATATATATATGTGAGATATATATATATATATATCTCACATTTTTAATCCATTCATCTCACCCCAGTCAGAATGGCAATTATCAAGAATAAACAACAATAAATGTTGACAAGAATGTGGGGAGAAAAGTACACTCATACATTGCTGGTGGGACTGCAAATTGGTCCAAATACTATGGAAAGCAGTATGCAGAGTCCTCAGAAAACATGGAATGGAACCACCATTTGACCCAGCTATCCCACTCCTTGGTTTATACCTGAAGAACTTAAAATCAGCATATTACAGTGATACAGATACATCAATGTTTATAGCAGCTCAATTCACAATAGCTAAACTATGGAACCAACTGAGGTGCCCTTCAACAAATGAGTGAATATACCAATTCTATTTTTTGCCTACTCAAGTTAATCCTATATCCCATGAAATTGTCTAAAAGCAAAATTCTGATGGTCTACACAAAACCACCAAACAGCAACCAAATTGACTATGAATATAGTTTTCTTTCAAACAGTTTTGATAAACAAGGTTTGACAAGAAAAACATCTTGTGCTTTGTGAAAGTATGTGGGCTCCTAGAGAAGACCATCATCAGAGCCAGTAATTCATTCATTTATAAATTTTTTGCAAGCCTCTAATGACTATAGGTACTGCATCAGATGCCGGGTGCCAAAAGTTGAATGAGATACAGTTCTTTCCATCTGAGGATCTCATAGCCCAGAAAAGACAAGCACAGGAAATGATTCTAGCATTATAGTAAATTAAGTGCCACATTGGTCCTATTTATAAAGTGATACAAAAATATAAAGGGATGTACTTAACTAAATCTAAGTCTTCTGGGAAGATACTATGCCCATGCTGAATCTTAATGACTGAGTAGGAGTTGCTCAGAGAGAGAAAGAAAAGGGACGGAACTTTCCTGGTAGAACTGACAATATAAACAAAGGCAGGGAGCACATTTGGTATTTGATGAATGCCACGATATAGTAAATGGTAGAGAATGGTAAATAAAGACAGACCATGGGAGTTCATTTCTAAGGTTCTTGGGAATTTTTGCATAAGAAAGAAGACTTGAGCAGGTTTGAGGAATAGCATGATACTATTATTAGAGACTCTGAAAGTTGTCAGAAATGAGGAATTTAAGGAAGCAAGATGACTTATAGAATAAGAACTAAGTTGTGAAAGTGGCCCAGGTTACAAAACATTCTAGCCTGAATTAATGCAAGGTTATCAGAGATAGAAATTGGAGGATGGATTCAAGAACTATTAAGAAGATGATATTCAGGGTTTAGTGATAACCTTGACATTTATCTAAGGAAGGCTTCCAGCTTATGACATGTGTGGATTCAATAATTAAAACTGAGGCCTACAGAGAGAGAGACCCAGTGGAGGGGAAAGAAGAGGAGTCCTGTTTAAGCAAGTGGATTTCGAGAGTCTTCTTAGTGCCTCAGGGCAACATATGTCTCAAGAAGTTGAATATGCAATGCTGAAATCTGGAAAAGTAACTGAGGCCAGAGACACAGTCCTGTAGATTACCAACACCCAGGGAATGTTACAGCCCATAGAAATGAACAACATCACCATGGAAAAGGGCCAGAGCAGAAGGCACTGAGGAGAGCAGTGGGCACAGGAGGAAACACTGAGAAATGCAAAGTATGAACAGAAGGCAGGGAGATCCTGAAGAAGGCAGTCAAAAATAGGTCACCATATCCACACCATCAGTAATGTGTGTGCCGCTGAAATCAAAGAGGTGTTAAATTGCAAGAGTGAGGGCAATTTGAGATGGCATGAGCAGCAACAGCTAGCTCCAGGGAAAGCAAGGGCTGAAATACTTTTAGCTTCAGGAGATGTTCATTGACATTAGCAAAATGGGTGTTTGAAGAGGGGTGGGGAAGAAGTCCGAATTAAGCAGCTTAAGTTAGTAGATCAAAAGAAGAGACTTTGGGTAGAAGGATTTGAAGGAAAAACAGGGTCAAGGAAGATTATTACCAGAATGAAAGGGATGTTGCCAAATTTATACGGGTGGAGATATCTGAAATACTTGGGACAAGAAGTATTTCAGATTGGGAATTTTTTTAAGGATCTTAGTATCTTTGCTATTACATAGTGAGGTATGTTGAGGATGAACCCTAAGTCAAACATAAAATTTATTTCATATATACCTTATACATACAACCTGAAGGTAATTTATACAATATTTTAAATAGTCATCATTTGAGATCAGGTGCAGAATTTTCCACTTGTGGTTATCATTTCCATGCTCCAAAATTTTCAGTTTGAACCATTTTGGAATTTGGATTTTATGATTGGCCCAACCTGTAATTATGAAGGACCTGGTAAGAGGAAGAAGTTGAAGCTGATGAAGCACATTTTGAGAGGGAGCAGGAGGGAAGAAAATCCTGCAGGCTCTATTCTGATTGAATATCTATTCTAGGTCAGGGTGTCTCAAAGTTTAGCATACACCTGTGGGTGCAGCTCGGTGGTAGAGCTCTTGCTGAGCACACAATGCTCTGGGTTCAATTCCCAGTACTATAGGGGAAAAAACACAGCTCAACATGCATCAAAATAACTTGGAGTGTCTCATAAAGAATATAAATTTATAGCCCCTAACCCAGAGATACTGATTTAGAAGGTCAAAGATAGGCCCTAGAATTGGTGCTTCTAACTTCAGGTGAGGCTCATGCCGCTGGTCTATGGACCACATGTTAATTATCTTTCCCTCAAATTCCACACTTTCAGCCTCTATGCCTCAGTTCATTCTGTTTTCTCTGTCTAAGGGACCACCTCTAATATAACCTATAGCTCTCTTTCTACTCTCTAATATTTTTTAACAAATGCTCTCTTTCATAGTGCCCTTTCCAATTCATTCCAAATGGAGCACCAAGTTAGTCTACATTTGCTAGCTTCCTTTCTCTCAGCATCTTTTAATGTGATTATGTGTCTACTTCTGTTTGTTTCATACAAATGATCAGTTCTTTGAAGGTAGGGATTTCTGCATCTTTACACTCTTACACATATGGTAGGTAATGACCACTTCTATGAAGACATCTTTGCATTTGCAAATTAGCTGGAAATAGGCAAATGCTGTGCCTGTCACAAAACCCTTGTATCAAGCTGAAAATTTATGTTTCTAGAGCGAAGATTCTCAATAACTCAGAATGCACAAACTTTATTTCTCTGGGGTTTGTTTCTCACTCCTCTAAGCCACCGATATTGAACTTCACTGACTCATTTTGCTAGGATATGAAGTAGATATAACCAGAGGGAGAATGTGTTTGAACTCAAGGTTTAATTCAATTCCAAACCAGAGCTTCATTGTATGCATTATTTATCAATAGCATTTAAGTGCCCATGGTGAGCCAGCCCTGACTTGGCTCTATAAATAAACTATGTCATACTTGGTTCCTGTCCTGCTAGTTCTCATATTCTGAATAGAAAAATGGAAAAGATATATATATATAGTGTCATCAAGAAACTCATGACTCAGTGATGCTTAGCTAATTGGCAAAGAATGATAATTTGCCTAGGTTTACTAGGAAACAAGGACTTCCCATTTTACGCCATTTTTGTTTCTTTCTCTTTTTCCTTTTTTTTAATAGCATCTCCCCTCTACACAGTGTAGAGATGTTTTTATTTGCTCCATCTCATCTTTAAAGAGAATATCTCCAAGTAAGGATGTCTTCAGTGAAGAAGTCTTCTTGATTTGTAACATCTAATGGGAATCACAGAATCTTGGAAACTGAAAAGAATTTAGTGGAAAGACTGCCAACTTCCTTTTCTATTCCTTTATGGGATAGTGATATTTGGGGTGCTGAAAGAGGTACAGGGAAAAACCATTGGCTCTTGGAATTATTCATAGTCTGAGATCCTTAGTATCGCTGAAAAAGAAGCAAGAGATGGAGCGAAGAGATTGAAATGTAGAAGAGATCATATGCAATGGTGTGGTTTGAATAGCATAGGAAAGTCCTAAGGTTGGTATGGTCCCAACAAAGAAGGTGAAAAGATTCTGTGCATAGTGGGAGAAGTAAGTATTTATCAGAGCGATGGGGTACTATTGAAAAGGAATGGAAGATGATAGACAATAAAAAGGAAATCCTGGACTTGGAATAAGGAGGAATGACTAGGAGTATTGAGTTTGGAGAGAGGATAGTGTCTGTGCATATTTCCCATCCAAACAGTGCAATAACACGGCAGGAAGTATAGACATGATGGTTGGGGAGACATTGGAATTAAGTGACCTGACTGCTGATGAGAAGCAGTCCTAAGGAAAGAAAAAGGATTTCTGTAAATGAGGGAAAGAAGGAAGTTATGACAATAGGTAGGAAACGAATGCCAGATTCAAAATCAAAGCAAGGAAAGACTCCAAAATCACAAATATGCATTGAGTTGCTTCTGAGAAATTGAATATACAAACAGACCATGACAAAGTCATGTGTGAAAATAGAATGCTGAGCAACGATCTCATACAACCAGTCCAGGATGCCAAACCATTGGCTGCCTCTGTAGCAAATGTTCCAAAATGACCAGGACTGGATCATTTTTTTTTTATTGTTGTTCCTGCTTCCAATATGGGAACAATTAGAGAAAGCCAAATGTGCCCCTCTACCTCATTACATGGGATGCCCCACTTCAAATCAGTCTGCCTCCAGCTTTGCCCCATGCCAGCAGTCTCCAGAGTATACCTAAAGCCTTCCTTGTTCCCCTTGATAAAGCTCTGTCACTCCTCTGCCAACCTTTGAGTCTCTGCTAAATGCAGATGGTGGAGGCTGACTTCCTTAGCACAGCAAGCTCTGAATGAATAGCCTTTGCCTATGCTCATTGTGTGGTCCATGTTTATTTCCACACTTCTATACAATCAGCACCATTATAGATGCAACAAACAATGGCAATCAAGGCAGAAAAATATATCCCTGCTCATAGGGACTAATGTTCTATCAGGACAGATATCAGCAAGTGAAGAAATTAAGCAATGTGATAATAAAATATTGAGAAGAAAATAAAGTAGGATGATGAAATAGAAAGGGCTGTGGATGATGTTTTGTGGATAGTGGAGTAAGACTCAAGTCAGTGATATTTCAGCTGAAATCTGAAAAAGAGCCAGTCTTATGGAAAGCTGAGGGGAAAGACCCTAAGGTGAGAGAACAGCAAATAAAAAAATTTAGCCAGAACTGAATCCCTTTGGTTTATTTAGGAAACATGGGAAAGGCCAGAGTGGCAGGAATGTGGGAAGTGAAGGGAGAGGGAGGCAATTCTGCAGAGATATGTGGGGTTGGAGGCATGGGGTTGACGCTGGATGTTTGAGGGATGGCATTAGAAGGTTTTAGGCAGGAACGCTTGAGATCCTCAGACAAGTGCAAATGTAGGAGCAGAGTGTTTTAAATGTTTCCTTTCCAGTCAATTACCACTATTGAGTCAGAGTAGTTCATCCTAAAGATTTCAAGTGTTTATAGTGATAACCGAAGTGCTGCTGGGATAATGGCGCTTCAGTGTAATTAAGCACCTCTGCTCTTCCATCATGAGATACAACAAGCATCCAGCTCTTTTCTGAGATCCCACACACCAGCTGATAATGGACAATCCATCAATATCCTCTTCTCGCCACCCTCGGACTGTTTTATGAGGATGCTGAAAGCTTTAATAAAACCCTTTAGATAATTTCTTTATGAGGAAAAGAATTAGCAGAGCGGAGAATGAAATAGGTTAGGATCTGTCAACAAATGGGCCACCATTGTTTTTATGGCTTTCTACCACTGGTCCCCGGGTGGAATGTTCTAATTAGCTAGAATATTGATATCATATGTAGTTACATCTATCTGCTCTCTAAACAGCAACCACCCTTTTGCTCAAATGGAGACGCTGCTCAGATTGTTAAATCACAAAAGTCATTACAGGTAATGAGCCAAATTCTGCCATCATGAAACCTGCTCCATCACTGAAAGCAAGCCCCTTCAAATGCTAAGTTTCATTTCCTCCAGTCACAAAAGAGGACTAGCCTAACACACTCACAAAGAAAAGCAAGGGTCACAGCTGGAGGATGCTTATGGTTTCTTGTCGTTTCTGCCTCAGTCTGATTTATAACTGCAGAGCCACACAAGTATCAGTGCAATCTTGCTCTGCAAACTCCGCTGCCCATTCCAGAGAAGATAATGCATAATGATGCAGAAAAAGCAGTATTGTCTGATCAGCATTGTCAGGCTCATGGCCAGTAGTGCCGGGAAAGACTCCTTCTTTTGAATAAGTCATTCACTGGCGATAGCATCAACATGTTCCCAGGGTGACTTGCTGTAGTGCTTGCAAATCTCAAATGAGCAAGTGAAAAGAGAGGAGGGGGAAGTTCCACTAGCACTTCATCCAAACTGTATCTTCTTTGCCCCAGGCACATTGATAGACTATGTTCCCAGCCTTCCTTAGCTTTCAATGTGACCATATGTAGAGTCTTAGCCAATAAATGAGAGTAGGACTGAAGTCCATCCCTGTCTGGCCTCTAACCCTGCACCACCACCACGTATGGATTTTCAGGCTTTTCTTATCTTCCCTTGGCTTAACGCTGATGAACAACACATTCTTGGAATCTACTTTGAAAATAGCAAAGTCACAAGATGGAAAGCATTTGAAGGACAGCTTCCTACCAATGGGGAGCACACATTTGTATGGATGAACAACAAATATTATTACTTTAAATCTTTTATTATTTTTGAGGGTATGTGTCACAGATGCTAGTTTAGCCTAACTGAAATAATGGGTCTCTAACAAGCAAAACCAGACTTAAAAAATTCACTCAAAAAAATGAAATTTGAATTGGACAGAGGGGAGTGAGAGGAGGGAAGGGGGCAAGGGAGTGGGAAAGATGGTGGAATAAGATAAGCATCATTACCCTGGGGACTTGTATGAACACAAAAAGTGTATGACTACATCATCTGCAACCAGAGAGATGAATAGCTGTGCTCCATTAGTATACAATGAATCAAAATGCATTCTGCTGTCATATGTAACTAATTAGAACAAATAAAAATAAATTAAAAAAAGAAAAAATGTATTCAGGATATATTTATCACATTAGGGTAACTGTGAGGACCTAGTGATAAAACAATGCTTTCAAGAGTTTTATAAAGGTTTAAAATACATAGCATGAGATTCACCTATTGTAAGTACACACTTGTGCAATTTTTAGTAAATTTGTACAGTTGTGTAAAATACATCCCTCATTCCTACTTGCACTGAATCCACGCTCCAATTCTGTCACAGAAAGTGCAAATCATTTAGTATTTCTGACATTTTTACTTACTGCAATGTTCTTGAGGCTTTTTGATATTGTTACATGTTATTAATAGTTTGTTCTTTTTATTACTGCATAATATTCAATTTTATGAATCAACTAAATTGTGTTTATTTTCTGGTTGGTGGACATTTGGACTGTTTCCATTTTGGGACTATTATTTATAAGGCCACTATATATATATATATATGTGTGTGTGTGTGTGTGTGTGTGTGTGTGTGTCTTTGTGTGTGTATCTTTGTGTGTGTGTCTTTGTGCAGAAATGTCATAATTTCTCTCGATGAACACTAACAAATTGATGCATTATAGTAATCATCATTTTATGACCAAGGAGAGCCTTCTTTGACTCCCTTAGATACAGTCTTTTCCTCAGAATTTCTAAAGAATAATTTTCTTCATCTCCAAAATGCTACATTTATCTCCTTGAGTTCATCGATGTTTTTATTTAATTAATTTATCTATTTTTTAATTTTAGGTCATTGTACACACAAATGGACTACAACTATCGTTTTTCTGCTTGTACACAAAGTAGAATCATACAATTTGCATATTTATACATATACACATGGTATAGATGCTTGTCTCATTCTATTATCTTTCCTTCCCTGCCCCCTCCCCACCCCTCATTTTCTTCTATACAATCCATCCCTTCTCCATTCTTCCCAAGCCTCCCCCGACCCCTGCTATGTGTCATCAACCACATATAAGAGAGATCATTTGGTCTTTGGTTTTTTGGGATTGGCTTATTTCACTTAACATGATCTCCAATTCCATCCATTTACCTGCAAATGTCATAATTTTATTATTCTTTATGACTGAATAATATTCCATTATGTATATATACCACAGTTTCTTTATCCATTCCGCTATTGAAGGGCATCTAGGTTGGTTCCGTAATCTAGCTATAGTGACTTGGGCTGCTATAAACATTGCTGTGGCTGCACCATTGGCGTTTTTAAATACAAAAATCTCTCTATGTTAACTACACTATAAGTTCCTTAAAGGTCAAAAACCTGCTCTTTTGCGATGTGCTAATGTTTGAAATAGTGATGAGTACAGAGTTAAGTGCTAATTAAATGAATCAATAGCCAGAACCCTCGAGATCAATCAGCTACTGCATAGCCCATGTGCTGGATTGTGTTAGGTCAACTTGGCTTACCCTAGGAACTGGGTTCCAGGATTCTTTTTCTTTGTAATCCCAGTTAGAGCTGGCCAAAGAGAAAAACATCCATGGGGTTTGGAGAGGAGGTGAAACAGAAACCATTCATCTCCCAAGGACACAGGGCTGAGATGCTGCAGTGGACAGAGAGGAGGAGACTGGCAGGTCCGGCTGGTTCCTGTTTCCTCTGCTCTCTGATCTGTTCCTCGTTCTCATTTCAGGTCCTGCTGCCCCAGGTCCACCACCAGATGCTTGGCTATGGACCCACTGAGGTGAGTTGGCCCTCCTTCTGTTCCTCCTTTAAATGACCTAATGCTCTGGTTTCTAAAATGTTCCTCCAAGTTCTGAAGTCACTCACACCAGTGCTGCAGTAAGATTGGTTAGCAGCTGGTTCTCTGCTTCTTCAATCCCCCCACCCAGGTTGGCACTGCCCACTGGTTTCCACATTTGTGGAAGGTCTAGTTCTCATCATAAAGCCCTTATTTAGTATTGCTCATAACTGCTGTTTTCCAGGCTGAAGCGTGACCAATACAATCTTCCAGGCCTGGATCATTTGTAAATCCTCATTCTCCCGAGAACCTAGAGCTGGATCCCGCTACTCCTGCAAAGCTGCCTGGTCTGCACTAAGAGGTGAGCCTCCCTGTCCTACATTACATTATGTTAAAAGGTCTTCCAAGCCGGGCACGGTGGCACACGTCTGTGATCCCAGCACTTGGGAGGCTGAGGCAGGAGGATCGTGAGTTCAAAGCCATCCTCACCAACTTAGTGAGGCCCTAAGCAACTCAGTGAGACCCTGTTTCTAAATAAATACAAAATAGGGCTGGGGATGTGGCTCAGTGGTGGAGTGCTCCTGAGTTCAATCCCCAGTAACAAAAAAAAAGAAAAGAAAAAAGAAAAGGTCTTCCCACACACAAAGCATTACCCACAAAACCAAGGAAGGATTTTGTTTCCAGAATTAAAATGTCACTATAGATTTTTAATGATATTATTTTTCCTTCTCTTTTTCTTCAGTTGGAGTTTAAATTTTTCCTGATAACATTTTAATTGCCATTAGAAGTCCTAGGTAATTGATATCTCCTATATCTTCACTATTGGTGTGAATTGGGACCCTGAATCCTGGGGAAGACAAAAACAATTTAAAGTAACCATAGAAAGAGATCTAGTGGGGTTTCAAAAAACAAAAGGACAGAGAAAAAAGGGAAGGAGAGAAAATCTAAGAAGCAATTAAGGGCACTGTCATCTCATTCTCTTCTTTTTTTACTTTCTTTTCACACTTGCCTTCAATTGTTTACTTTAAAGATATTTTATTGGGTAAAATTAACAATTCCTATCCTGCACCCTTCTCAAACAGAAGGCACTCAATATTCCTGCTGTCGTTGTCTTCTGATGTCTTGTCAATTGTAATTGGAGCATATTGCAGATCAGAGACAGGAGTGTCACCATTAATGGTCTTTGCAGTGAGTTATTAGAGACGGGTGTTCACTGACAAGCAGGTAGCTGTCTGGTCATGATCTCCTATAACACGAGCAAAGTTTTCTGAGAGTCATTAGCTAATGGGTGGTCGTGTCAGTACTTAGGAGCTCTAATGAGTCTAATTTCCAAGAGCTTCACTATGAAGCAGGTACAACATTTTGGTGAATCTTGTTTTAACTCAGACACTCAGACTTCCTTTGTCCTGCAGAGAATCACTTGAGCGATCCCCTGCATTATGTATTCTGTGGGCCAGTAAGGAAACCAGAATGGAAGAGGATTTACTATTTTTGAAGAGCTGGCCAAAAGATGCCATGGCCACACCTATGGCCCAATGTTCACTGCAGAGGAAACGGTCGACTTAAATAAAACACCAAGAACCGATTTGTGCTTCCTAAATGGAAAAACATCATCTTCATAAGACATAATGTGAGCAGAGGATAAATTTTGTGATTGAGATTCAGGCTGAGAAAGAGGACCAAAGTGTTAAGTGAGGGTGAAGGGAAGAAGGACTGATGTGAACACAGCCCATGCTGTGGCTGGAAGATCCTCTAACCCTGCCACTCCTGAGATCCTGGTAGTCTTTACATGGTGCACCATGGCCATTCTGCTGCTTAGAACAGCACAGCTGATATAAGATGGTGGGTAAGTCTGAAGTCACTGCCTGGGTGTGAACTCCAGGTATTGGACTTAGAAGTTGAGTGACTGTAAGAAAGTGATCCTAGTGTTTTTATGTCTCAATTTGTCCTCCTAAATGAAATTATGTCGTTTTCAGGAAAATGAATGGAACATGAGAGCATCATGTTACAAGAAATAAACCAAACTCAGAAATTCAAGGGTCCTGTTTTTCATATGTGGAAACTAGAAGGATAAAGGCAGGAGGTGGGGGAAGTTAATGAAAAACAAGGGAGACCAGTAGAGAAAGAGGAGGAAAAGAGAAGGAAGGAAGGAGAGGGAAAGGAGACATTGACCAAATTATACTGTTCTACCATGGGTATGCACAAATACGTAGCATCAAATCCCACTATTAAATCTAATTATAATGTGCCAGTAAAAATATGGAAAATAATTTTCTGTCCTAAAGAGTGAGCATAATAATAGTATCTATATTGTTAATCTAAGAAATGAATCAATATATGTAAATCTCTTTAAAAAGTGTTTGTCCCAAGGGTTATTATATTATTTCTGGAACCCTGACCATGAACAATATCATCACAGAAGATTCAGAAACAATCCTGCCTAGTTTTCATAATCACAACTCCGTATTGTATGGATCCCTGTGTGTGTATGTGTGTGCATGCACATACACACACATACACACAAACACCTTCTATTCCATTCATGGACACTTGGTCCATTCAACATACATGCCTCTTCTACATACTACTCAGCCACTGGTCCCCACCTGCAGCCTCTGGCCCCTTTCCTATTTCTGAAGAACACAGTCCAGAGTGCCTTTGTATTTCCCCATGAATTCACTATCCATCACCAGTAGATTACTAGTCAGACAGCCCCAGGAGCTTCATTCTGAGTGTCATATGAGCTAGAAACAATAATCTATTCCTTGTCTTACCACAGTGTCATTTGTACGGAATTTCATGGACCCCACTACCATAATGTAACTTTTGTCTTCCATTCCAGCTGCTAAACTAAACAAGTTGATTGGACTGCACCAGAAGAACGCCAGTCATTGTGAGCTACCTAAGAAATGCAGGTAATTTATTAATATTGATAACGATTCTCCGTTCTTCTCACAATGAAGCATTGACTTCTGCTTTCAAAGTCGATGCTCAAAAAATTTTCCACTCATATTTCAATGTGATTTTTTTGGTTTATTTTTGCTTTAATCCAAATCAGTTGGCCTTTTTTCTCTAGGGTTTAAGCATACTTCCTAATATTTCCTTTAAAAAAAAAAACAATGCGTTTTTGACTCAAAATAGCCCTGAGGTTGGCCACCAGTTGATTCAAGTACATTCTATTTCAACAACTTCATCAATCACTGTAGGTTTATGTGTATCCTGCAGCTTATGAGATATTTTGGCTTCATAATATTCTCTCATATCTGGTAAGTATTTGTCCCATCACTGCAATTTTTTATGATTGTGTATTTTAATTTGTTCTAATTAGTTATACATGACAATAGAATGCATTTATGCATTTTGATAAATCATACATAAATGGAGTGTAATTTCTCATTTTTCTGATTATACATATTGTAGGATCACATCAGTCATGCAATCATATATACATGAGGTAATAAAGACTGTTTCACTGTGCTATCCTTCCTACCCCCATACCCATTCTCCTCTCTTTGCTCCCATCTACCTAGAGTTACTGTTCTTCCCTAGCACCCATCCCCCTTATTGAGAATCAGCGTCCACATATCAGAGAAAATATATGGCCTTTGGTTTTCAGGATTTGGCTTATTTTGCTTAGCATGATATTCTCCAACTCCACCCATTTACCAGCAAATGCCATAATCTCATTCTTCTATGCTGCTATAAACAATGATGTGGTGGTGACACTGTAGTATGCTGATTTTAAGTCCTTTGAGTGGATCAAAAGCATTAAGCACTACAACAGAGACCCTGCACCTACTAGAAGAAAATGTAGGCCCAAATCTTCACCATTTCCACCTAGGATCTGACTTCCTTAACAACACCCCTAAAGCGCATGAAGTAAAATCAAGAATCAATAAATGGGATGGTGTCAAACTGAAAAGCTTCTTCCCAGCAAAAGAAATAACCAATAATGTAAAGAGAGAGCCTACATATTGGGGTAAAATCTTTACCACATGCACCTCAGATGAAGCATTGATCTCTAAGATACATAAAGAACTCAAAAAACTTAACACCAAAAAAAAAAAAAAAACCCAATCAATAAGTGGGCCAAGGAACTGAACAGACACTTCACAGGAGATATACAATCAACAAATACATGAAAAAATGTTTAACATCTCTAGTAATTAGAGTAATGCAAATCAAAACTACTCTAAGATTTCATCTCGTGCCAATCAGAATAGCAATTAACAAGAATACAAACAACAATAGGTGTTGGCGAGGATGTGGGGGAAAAGGTACCCTCATACATTGCTGGTGGGAATGCAAATTGGTTCAGCTGTTATGGAAAGCTGTGTGGAGACTCCTTAGAAAATTTGAAATGGAACCACCATTTGACCCAGTTATCCCCTCCTCAGTTTATACCCAAAAGACTAAAGATCAGCATCCTATAATGACGCAGCCTCATCATTGCAATTTTAACAAATGGCATTCAGCCAATGAATTAATGCATGCATTTATTCACTCCTTGCTTTTTTCTATATAAAACACTGAAGTAATTACAAAAGACAGTGTGTGGTTAGTGAAAGCAAAACAATGGCTGAACAGTACCCCCCGATATTCTAAGTTCTGCAAACATGTCTAACCTGTGCCACAGATTCAACTCTGAGCTTCCCAGCTGCAATGTCAAGAGGAAAACATTCAGTGGCTACGCACATAAGTCCATTTGTGAACTCTTGGCCAGAGATTGTTGGGAATATCTCTATATATTTCTGTCATTAAAGTCTGAGAAACATTTTGAGACCCTGACAAATAGTTTGACATTTTTCCCCTTCATTAACTCAAAAGCTACAAAATTTCATCATGCACCTGCCTTTCTCACTATATGCAGCAAAGCTGCTTCAATAGCATCTGTCTCACAGACAAGAAATACTGGAGTTGGATTTCAGAACAAAAGTCTGCTCCCTAAAAGGCCCTGATTAACCCCAAGAGGCAACATTTTTTCTGCTTCTTTTAATCTGTATCAAGCAATATGTTATTAATTTGCATTGATCCTCATATTCTGTTTGTCCCTGGTATTTTCTAGGGAACAGAATCCAATTTTCTGTTCAAAAGCAAGCTGGTGGGCCTTCAGCTGGTTTAGATATCTGCATGTAGGCATCACAGAGACATTATCCAAAGTACCAGATGAATGATTATATATGGGAACTCATTCAGACACCAGAGAGATTTGTAATCAAAATGAAAAATCATGGCGATAGTGTAAGATGCAGTGCTTCTCTATTTTTCTAAGTCTTTTTTTTTTTAATCAAAGCAATAGTATCCATGTGGTATCTATAACTTACTAAGAAGTTTGAGCATACAGAAAGAAGGTTCAGATCTGAAATCCAGCCAAAGTTATTTGATAAATTTTGCAAATTTAATAGATACACTAATTTCTTTGCAGAATGCTTATGAGGTATATGTAGTAGGCAATACACAAAATGATTATGACTAGCTTTATAAAACAACCACAATGAACATTTCTTGGATAAGCCAGAATAAAGGAGAGTGAAATGTGGAGGGGTGGAAAAACAAGTTCTATTGATGTCCCTGTAAATGCCCTTGAACCTGAAGTATGCCAAAGTTTAATATTTTCCAAAAGGACTCTAGTAACTAAGCATTTCAGAAGACAGAGACCACAATTTCCTTTCCATTAAGTTGTACAAGTCCCCCCAAAACATTTCATCTGAACAGATTTCGTTAAAGATTTTTAAGCCTGGAATTTAAATTATTTTTCATTCTTTAGATATTTATACATAAATACAAATTTAATGTTGGTAAAATAGATAATACATGTGTTGGATGATATAGTCATGGAGAAAAGATGAAAGATTTGTAAGTCATGTATCAGAACTATTGACCAAGTACCTCTAGTTCTCTAAAGAAGAGGTAGGATTTTGTTCCCTGCACACTTTTGATTAGGTGGTTTCCTCCACATGTGAGCAACAGTGCCATGTCTTAGTTGCTGGCAGAAAATTTATGAGTTCACACTTCTTTTGCCGTGGGAATCAGGAAGTGTCAAACCGGCAGCTCCTAGATCCCTGAATGAGGATGACATGGAGAAAAGCAGCCAGTCCATTCATTGTATGCCATAGGTACATGATGTCATTATGGAGTTCCTTATCGCTGAGCATAACTTAAGTAGTGTTTACAAACTGGGTTATAAAGCAGCTAAATCAGGATGGGATAGATTATGCTGCAGAAGTCTCAAGTGATTAAACTAAGATTCATTTGTTGCTTATGCTACATGTCCATCTGATAACTGCTCAATATAGTCTCTCAGGGACTCAGGACTCCATTGTGATTGGACAGGATATGTTACTCACTGGCTCTTGAAACATCTGCTTATAAGTTACATTAATCACTTCTCACATTTCTTTGACCAAATGTGAGTCATATGTTCACATCTACCTTCAAAGGATGAAAGGCATCATATTGTGCGGCTGGGGGAAAGGATTAAAACGATGATCAAAATAGTAGTATGGGGGCTGGGGATATAGCTCAGTTGGTACAGTGCTTGCCTCACATGCACAGGGCCCTGGGTTCAATCCCCCACCCCACCAAAAAAAAAAAAGGTAGTATGATCCCTGTATGGTTTGACTCTGGAATGTCCATCAAAGTCTCATGCTGAAAGCAAGCTCTCCAATGCAGCAAGTTTCAGTGAGAGCTAGGGCTTTTAGACAAGGGCTCTGGCCTTATCAGTGGATTAACCTATTTGATGGTTAAATCCACTGGTTGTTGAATGGACTCCTGGTACATTGGATCTAGTTGGAGGAAGTAAGTCACTGGGGCAGAGCTCCAGAAGGATTTATCATCTCTCAGGCTTCTGCCGCTCTCTCTGCTTCCTCGCGGTCATGAGCTGAGAAACTGTCCTCTACCAAGCCCTTCCATGATGGTGTTCTTCCTCACCTCAGGCCCAAAGCAATGGAGCCAGTTGACCATGAACTGAAACCTCTCCAACTATTAGTCAAAATAAACTTTTCCTCCTCTACATTGTTTGTTTGGTATTTCGGTCACAGCAACAAAAAGCTGACTAACAAAATCCCATTTTCTAGATGAGAATGCCAATTAAGAAAGATTAATTAACTAGTTTCAATACACAGAAAAATGGAAGAAAAATAACTTAAGCTCTGGTAGCCCGAACTCCAGATGTGAGACACTTAAAAGTTGCACAATCCTAATACTCCAACCACAATTACTAATAGCTAGCATTTGGAGGTGGTTCAGAGAAGTAATATGGATCATTACATAGTATAATTAGCAAATACTAGTAATGGCTAATAGCAATAGCTAATTAGCATTAACTAATGACAATGACTAATAAAGAGACAAAAGAGGCTAATAGTTAAATGAAGTCCCAGCTTGAGGTCATGTGACCTTGAGCAAGTAACTTATACTCTTTCTCAGTTGTTTTATCTGTAATATGGTGAGACTAGTAACATCTCTTCTGTAGAATTGTTCTGAAAATTGAATCAGTTTAATAAAAAGCACCAAAGTGCATAACCTACAGGAGACCCTCAATAAACATATCCCAAGTTGTTGCTGTGCATCGGGCACTCTAGCAGAGGCTTGGCATAGATTGCATGGTACAACATCCCCACACTGATTTTTACCTGGCCCCAAGGGTTGGCTTCTATTCTGACCTTACCTAAAATACTTTGAGTTATGTACTTGTCTAGACCTTTATTCCAAGACCCTGAGTTCTGGAATTCTTCCCAGATAATACACAGTCATTGCCTCTAATTATAAATTTATCTATTTATTCCTTCATGATTTCCATTAATAAATTGGTATATGTTCCTAATAGAGATTAATATGTATACTTCCCATATAGGTTTGTGATCAGAATGAAAAATAAAACAGTCTAGTCCCTCAACAAATGTAAAATCTAATTGAGAAGCAAGAACTTTATAAGAAAATAAAAACTACATAAGATTGTTTTTATATGTGAAAGTCTGGCCTCCCCAAGAAAAATCTTACCTATAATTGTTCTTGGCAATTCACTAGCTCAGAGTACGAATCTAAGGAAGGTACATTTATTGGTATTTGGAAATTTCAGGTGCGCATCCAGAACACATAGTTCTGCCAAGAGAGTTGAAATCAGGTTCCAGCATTGGACGCTCAGTAATAATTCTTTACAACTTCATAGGAGGCTGGGGAGATCAATGGCTCTTCTCTATCCTGGTGCATGCTACTAAAAAAAGAAACCAGATCCACTACAGATGGGGTTGTTCAGAAAGCAGGTCCATGGTGAATAAGGACTGGTGATTAATACAAGTGCTTAGCCATGAAGCAAGTTCTTAATATAAAGCAAGTTCTTTATATTAAGATGTGACCACATCTGCACAAAATCCATTGTTTTATATTAATTAATTTAAAATAGCTCCTTGGGAACTTCAAAGTAGATTGACACTCTAGACTTCCATTACCCCTTTGGTAAAAATCAAGAAGACAGCCTTCATTTTTTTGTTCTGTTTAACCTCTGAAAATTTCAGCACTTCTCCATTGAACTAGTCCTAGATCATCAGAAATGGCCTTACTATAAACAAATTCTAATAGGAATCATGCCTGTCAAATTAACTTTACCCATAATCCCCAGAGTCCACCATATGAAAGGATTTGCTAAGGAGAGGTTATTTCAGAAATGAGGAAGTGATGCACTGTTGTGACACATGGGGAGCAAGAGAGATACCTAGACAGAGCACATGGAAGCTGGGAGGGGGCAGACAATTTGGATCCTGATGATTTTGTGGTTAATTTGGCTAAGGGCTCATCCATCCCCTATCAATGACAAGGGGCTGATACACTGTCAAGCTTATGGATGAAATATATATCCCCAAATTTGAGAAAATACCCAGCAGTCCTTGACCTGCACACCAATCAGCATAGCAGGATTCCTTCATTAGTTACACCTTTGCTGTTACATCTCCATACCCTCCGTTACCCACAGAGCAGTATTTGCCCTTATGCATTTGTGCTGAACATTAAGTAAAATACCAATTAGGTAACTTGCTATCTATTTGTGTGTGGGTGTATTAAGTAAAATTTGTAAAAGGTCATGAACTTGGACTGAGTTCATTCATTTGGCCCAACAGACCAGACCAACAAGGGATTTCACCATAGTAACTGGACTTAGGTTAGCTATAGCTGGCCTGTTGCCAATTAACTAATTAAGCTATAACCAAGTGGCTGGTTGATTGGCTAAGCTGTGGCCAATTCAGTCATTTTCTATGTCTCATTTCCACTTTTCTATAATTGCTGCCTGACTGCATTGTTGGTTGGAATCCTCATAACTTGCTCTGGTTCTAGGAGCTGCCTGATCTTTGCATCGTTTATCTGTCTTGCTATGTTTTTCTTTGCTCAGATAAACTCTACTTGGTATAATTGAACTAAGTAATTTTCCCTTTAAACTATATATACATAGAAATACATATTGTGGTCAATATTTATAATTCCAGGTTGTCTTAACCTACATTTTGCATATGGGACCATCTTACAACAAAAGAAGGTCTTGGCCACCTTTAACAGGATTTCAATTTGCTGCCTCCTGTGTGGTCCATTCAGATACAATTACCTCCTGATAACCACCACCCTATGGAAAACTTAAATAAATCTTACTGGACTTACCACACTGATTTCCATACCCTGCACAGACTATGTAGGTATGCTATAGTGACCATTTCTAAGTCACAGCATGGTCCCTTGGGACTCGTGGTCCACCTTCTCTAAAACCACCAATTATAACTCCCCAGGGCAAAAATGCTTGGGTCATCCCCAGGATCCCATGAAACGCTTTGGCCCATAGGTTCTTTCTCTCTCTTGTTCCCCATCTGCTCATTAAGCAGAGTGCTCCCCTTGACCATTCTATCACTCCTGGTCATTACTACTCTTCTTCCATAGATCTATAGGTAATAGACTGCTTTTATTTCATGTGTCTTGTTTTGTTTCCTCCATGTCTCACCTGATTGACACATCCAAACCTAATGTCCTTACTAGTTTGGGTTCTGCTAGAGAATGGCTCTCTTGGTAGGAATAAACTGGCACAGGTCAGATGAGAGTCATTAGGACATCTACCAGCATAAACAAGTTTCCTGTGAGAGGGACACCTCATTATGGAGCAGACAGTTAGACATTAGTTACCCAAATCTCTTGTGAAATGCACACTGCAAACATCCAAGACCAAATCTCTTGGATTTCCATCAGTGCAGGGACAGAGTTTAAAGGCACTCTCCAGAGAAATCTCAAGACCAAATTAGAGAAAAAAAAAAATCACAATATACAAATACACCCATATGTACAGTATGCATATATGTATATGCATATATATATAAATATGCACATACATATTTCATTTAAAGTATTCAATAATTATCACAAAAATTATTCATCATATATTATATTTTAAAATTTCCTCATTTACTATGAGATGCTGATTCAATTTAATTACTAAAGATACATAACAATTGGTTTTGAGAGTAAAAGATAAAACTGTGGTTGAAATACTTCATATCACAGCATTTTTATTTCAATTTTCCTTATTGTCCGAGTCTGACATCACAGAAGCTGGCTAGCTGAGGGGAAACTGTCCTCCCCTGGCTAGCCGATTCCTACAGACAGCAAGAGGTGATGCCAGGTGTACATCATTTATATGCAAAGCAAACAATTCTGTGTCTACAACCCTACTTACCTAGTTTTCACAAGCAAATTAATATTTCTTCTGTTCTAAACCATCTCAAGACCAGATATCAAGCAACTAGAGACCACCCCTATGTTCAGAAGGCCACTGGCATTAAGCATACCAGCTAGTCCTAAGCTGCATCTCTCAGGGAAACCCCCATAAAGGCTCCAGCTAGATCTAACCTGGGTCCTGACTTCTGTCTTATGACTACGGTGGAGCTTTTCCTGTAGCAGGGATCCTTTCTCTTCGGTCTCTGAGCATAATGAACTTCTTCCTTCCAAGTCATTCTATGACTTCCTCTGTCCACATCTAATTCATCATATCATTTCTAATATTTATATTCCTAGAACGAACAGCAATGTGCCCACATGGGGGGAAAAAAAAAAAAGCAAAAACTAAAAAAAAATATCCTTCCATTCCCCAGCATCCCGTGCATGCAGTGTAGTCAGATAACAAGGTTCCAGTCAAGAAAGAGAAGCCAAAAGTCCTGGGTTGGAATTTCTGGAAAGCAATGTAAAGGAGGCAAGATTTAATGGGCTTACCTATTTTGCTTTGATTCTTCCACTTCTTCCTGGTAGGAATGGGGAAACCATGCCAGAGGTTGGGCAGCCAACCTGAAACAGTGTGACCACAGGGTGAGCAGAAAAGTCATATCCTGAGAAGGTGGAAGGGAGAGAAAAAAGGAGACGGATTTAGCCTATTTACCGACCACCTTTTCACAAGAGAAAATAAACCTCTGTTCTTGTTTGACTCACTTTAGGTCATTTATATCTCAGTGGTGTGGAATGTAGATCATCACCTGCACAAACACCTTGAAACATAAGGTGTGGAAAACTTAATACATTTACAAAGGCGCCGTTATACAAGAGAGAGAAACAAGAAGGCATGTTTCTAAGCAGGTCCCCAGGTCACTGTAGGCGTCTGAGAGAAGGGAGAACATTCAATAAAACAAGGACACTAGGACCCTCCAGACAATCCCCCAGGTCCGTCCCAGGGGATGATCATGGCTCCTGTTTTAGAGCACAGCCTAGTGTCAGACACATATTTCATAAATTATATTTCCAAAGGATATTTGGTGCCATGAAAACAAAGATGAAAATGTAATTAAAAATGGGGAAACCTATGGATAATATTTTCCCCAGAAATATTGAAATTTCTTTGACCTACTACCCTCAGGAAAAACCAATAACATTGGAGAACTAACAGAATTTATAGAATAAGATCTTTTGGAACTTCTCTAATTTATTCAACAAATATTAATCAAATTCCCAAAACTTGATTTATAAGGATTCTTTATGATTTAGTGAATGCTTTATTTCACAAGATAATTTGAAAGAAAATAGCCAAGTCCTTTTCTTGTCCCTCTCTCCACTCCTCTATTCTCTTCTTTGTTATCCTCCTTTTCTCTTATAATTTCTTTCTTCTCATTCCCTTGCATCCTTTTTAGGAAAATAAAATGAGGGAATAATTGCATTAACATTTTGTTTTCTTTCTTTAGTTTTGTGATTCTCAAAGCACAGAGCAAGCGATACTAGTGTGATATAAAAAAAATTTAGATGATATTCAATAATGCTGAAACACATGGTGAGAAGGTTTTTCTATTTTCTCCTTTCTCTCTAACTTTGCCTTTAAAAAAAACACAAAAGTGCTATAAAGTTATAGCATAAAAGTACTCCTCTCCCTCCCTCCTCCTTCTTAAAGCAAATCACTTATTTTCCTCATTGTTATGGTTTGGATATGAGGTGTCTCCCAAAAGCTCACATGTGAGACAATGCAAGAAGTTTCAGAGAAGAAATGATTGGGTTGTAAGAGTCTTAACCCAGTGATTTAATCCCCTCATAGGAATTAACTGGGTGGTAACTGAAGTGGTAGGATGTGGCTTGCGGAGGTGGGAATCAGGGTGTGACTTTGGGTATATATTTGTATCTGGTGAGTGGAGACTTCTCTCTGCTTCCTGATCAACATGTGAGCCGTTTCCCTCTGCCACACTCTCCCACCATGATGTTCAGTATCACCCTGACCCCCAAGTAATGGAGCCAGTCTTCTATGGACTAAGACCTCTGAATCCATGAGCCCTCAAATAAACCTTGTTTCCTCTACAGTTATGCTGATCAGGCCATATAGTCACAGCAGTGAAATAGCTGACTAAAACACTCATTATCATTTTTTGTTTCCTCATTTATACAAGAAGTAATTGTTTTCTATGCTTAAAAATATTAATTCTTTCATAAATAAAGTCTTGAAAAACATAAAATAGCATGTCAATGTAAGGAACTATTATTCCTATTATTTTTCTTTTACACTCTATTACTTCAAAAGAAGTCAGAACCACTGAGTCCAGTAAAGGTGTTACTCAGGACTGAATTGTGTCTCTTTAAAACTGATAGGCTGTATTGCTCACTACCCATGTGAATGAATTGGAAATAGTCTTCAAGGAGATGATTGAAATTAAATGAGATCATAAGAGCAGGTAGCTGATCTGTGTGATGGAAATGATGTTCTTATAAAAGAAAAGGAGACGCCAGAGACTCCTCTCCCTGTCCCTCTCCCATACGTGAGGATACCGTGAAGAAGCAGTGATCTGCTAGCAAGGAATAGCATCCTCACCAGGAACTAAACCAAGCTGAAATCTTGATCTTGGACTTTGTCCTCCAGAACTGTAAGAAACAAATTTCTGTGTATACAATATTTTTCTACAGCAATAAAAGCATAGAAAAGCAGATATCTAAAATTAGATGAAATTTTAATTTTAGATAAACATTTAGTTTTAATTTTCAATGCTTTTTTGCAAGTAGACATACTGTAATAACTTTCCTTCTTTCCCAAAATGTCATGCCTTAACCCTGCCATTCCACTGCTTGTGTGTGCAGTATTCACCCACGGTACAACATTCTTATATAAGTTCACCCAACAGTACATTCTTATATAAGTATCAGGTTACCTTACTTGTTTTAGCCTTTCAGGTGAAAGTGTAAACATCACAGGTGGTTGAAGCAAATATTTCTTAAGTGTCCATGGTTGTTGTTTCAGTTTGAAGTGATGATACTACATGGCAAACCAGCCAATGCCCAGCGTCCTAAACCAAGATTCCTTTATTCTACCAGACATTTCTATAGAGTCTTCATCTAGTGGACAACTCTGCTTCAGCCCTGGGGTCAGGGTGGCTGTGCTCCCCACTGCTGGTCTCTGGAGAGGTTGACATGCCTCTTATCCTGGCAATGGCAAAAGCTCAAGGGGGAGTCAAACACCTGAGGCTTTGTATGATTTGTAATGGACACACTGTCACTTCATCCCCACTGGTTAAAGCAAGTCACATGGTGCAGTTCAAAGTCAAGAGGCAGGAAAGGCCATATCTGGGGCAAAGGTGAGAAGGCAGGAAAGGGTGAGAATTGAAGGCAGCTGCAGAGTCCACCACAGATGCACAAGAAGTTACCACAGGGCTTGTCTTTCTATTCTTGTTTTTTCTTTCTGTTCTTCACTTGTAAGCTCTGCCCATTCCTAGAGTTTCTAGGATTCCCAGGTTTTCTCACAATTGCTAAGTTTCCTTTTCATTCTTCAGCCATTAACTTTTAGAGCATTAATCCCATTTGTGGATTTTTGTTTGCTTTTGTTTTGCTTTTTGGTTTTGGCCCCACATGTTAAGGTCAAGGTGAGAGACTTGAAAGAATCAGAGAAAAGTAGTTGCCTATCGTCCTCTTCTTCGCCCGCAACAAAGACTCAATCCCAGGAATGTGTATGCAGCTCCTTATCTTGCGCGCCCGTTTCTTTCCCGTTTCCTCCCTCTTCTTCCCTTTCCCCCGCCTCAGTCCCTCAGTGTCTCTGTCTCCGTGTGTCTGTCTGTCTCCGTGTCTCTGTGTCCCTGTCTCTCTTATACCCTCAGTTGACCAATCACAGAACTCCCACGTGAAGCATGCACGGGCAAGCAGACAAAGGCTTAAAGCACGAACCAGACACACGTGTGGCCACTTTACAATCAATCAATAGGAATAACTTTCACAAAGATACACCCGTTCACTCCGTGGCAACAGCAAAACTGGCACACCGCCAGGCACCATCTTAGCATAGAGCGGGGGTACCCGGAATACCCCGACAGCTCCCCCATTTTTCTTTTATAAAAGAATGGCAGGGACCGTGCCTGTCTTAGGTTGAGTGGTCGATACTTGTTCTTACCCGTCCTCAAAGAATGCACAGCTTGATGCACCCTCTGTCTTAGGTTGATACAAGATCACCACTTCATTGCCCGTCTTTGACCACCGGTCCAGCACACTGAGCCATATAGCAGGGGGGCTGCCCGACTCTACGGCAGACGAGGCCTGATGAACGGCTTGTTGATCTATTATTTGATCCTTACGTAAGGCAATCACCCAACGGAGCAAAAATAGTATTGCTATTATCAAGAGAAGCAGCATTGCAAAGAATCCGAACCACTGTTTTCCAAAAGTTAGAAAAAATTGGAACATTTTAAACATCTGTCCGGCCGAAAGAGGCTGTGCTTTAGTAGCATCAATAGTCAATGTTTGAAAAGTTGGAGTATATGGCAGATGCGACGCAGAGTACACTTGTCTGATTAAGTAGGAAAAGGAATGGGGGTTCGACACGCACAGGTGTAGGCCTAAAGGTAATATTGACGTTACAGGTGTTAATAGTAACATTAGATTCAATTGTTCCTCCCCCATAAGAATAACTAGTTTTTTATACTCCCACCATTAATCATGGCCATAGCACTAATTTGAGTGCAGGTGGTTTTGCAATTACATAACAGCCATATGTCAGATGGATTAGCTACAGACGACAGGAGAGGATTTTGAAAAGAAAAGTCCCTTCATACTACTATTCTCATAGGTAGCAAACTTTGGAGAGAAGGTAAAGCTGTGGTCGGGAATAACAAGGACAGCAGATAGGGGGTGCAGTTGGTTCAACTCTACCTGGAGGATGGAAGTTCTCTGCTTTTAGGTCCTTAAACTTTGCCTCTAATTCCTCCCCGGTAAGTTCTTCCTCATCCTCACTTCCTGTTTCTGAAGAATTAACAGACCGCAAAGATCGTTCTTCCTTAACTTCCTCTAGAATAGTGTTTCCCTTCTCTATAGAATCCTTAAATTTGTCTTTTTTAATTTTTCTCAGAAATATTTTGTAGTTTTCAATATTGTACTTCTTTAGCTGCATTTGTTCTATTTGGTGTTTCCTATTCTGTTGAGGGGCTTGTTTTAAATGTTCTCCGTTTGTTGCTAATGTTTAATGCAGTTAATTTATGTACGCTGACCCTGTCATTGAACTTGTTGAATTCACATTGCATTTCTTGGAATTGTTTTATTGTTTCTTAATTCTGAAGAATTTTCTATATGTATAATCACGTCAATGACAGATAGTAACTTTTACTTCTCCCCTTCCCATATTTGTGATTTTTTTTTCCTGATTTATAAGTTTTGAATTTTGACATCTATTTTTTCCCTTATCTGATCAGATAATCATATAATTATTCCCCTTTACTGTTTTATTTTTTCTTATGGTGCTGGGAGTTGAACACAGTGCTTCATGCAAACTGGGCAAACACTCTACCACCGAGCTATAGCCCGCAACCCTCCTTTACTCTTTTAATATGATAAATTATACTGGTTGATATTCTGTTTGAGATTTTAAAGGAGTTCCATTAGCTTCTAGCAACGCCCTTAGAGGGCTCTCCATACGGACTCTAGACATCTCGGAGCCCATAGCTTATATAGTTAGTGGCCACTTTCCGCGCACTTAGTTTCAGTGTCACTGGACCGCCTTTCGCTGAGTCCGGATAGTCACTAAACCACGAACATTCCTTTAGATTAAGTCGTTTTACCGCGAACCTTTAACTTAATTTTATTTCCCGGTTTTCATTCACCCACCCCACGAGAGATCCCGGGTTTGGGCACCATTTATTGGTCGTCCTTGTCGCCCGCAACAAAGACGCGATCCCAGGAATGTGTATGCAGCTCTTTATCTTGCGCGCCCGTTTCTTTCCCGTTTCCTCCCTCTCCCGTTTCCTCCCTCTTCTTCTTCCCTTTCCCCCCTCAGTCCCTCAGTGTCTCCGTGTGTCTGTGTCCCTGTCTCTCTCTCTCTCTCTCATACCCTCAGTTGACCAATCACAGAACTCCCACGTGAAGCATGCACGGGCAAGCAGACAAAGGCTTAAAGCACGAGCCAGACACACGTGTGGCCAGTTTACAACCAACCGATAGGAATAACTTTCGCAAAGATACATCTGTTTACTCCGTGGCAACAGCAAAACTGGCATACCGCCAGGTGCCATCTTAGCATAGAGCGGGGTACCTGGAATACCCCAACAGTTGCATGTCTTGCTACACACCTGTACCCTGGCATTTTGGTCTGAATTGTATCCTCTACAAAAATAAGTTTAAACCCTAACCTTCAGCACCTGTAAACATGACCTTATTTGGAATCATGGTTTCTAAAGATGTAATCAAGTCAAGATGAGGTAATCCTGCATTCAGTGGGCATAAATATAACTCTTCCCTGAGCTCTTTTTCTTTTTAGCACTAATTTACACTCTATTAATAAGATTTACTTGCATATGTTCAGTATTGTTCAATTTCATCATCAAAACCTAAGGTCCATTTATAAATATTTAATCAGAGGAAGAATTGATGGAATGTTTTCTACAACGGTCCCAATAGTTAATATTTTGGGCTTTGAGGACAACTTTGCAGTCTGTATTGAAAATACCAAACTCTACTATGGAGGTATGAGAATAGTCATAGATGATTCAAAAGTGAACCAATTCATAGTTCATGTGTCTGTGTTCCAATAAATATCTGTGGACACTAAAGTCAAAATTTCATATAATTTTCAACAGTCACAAGTAGGATTGTTCTTTTGATTTTTCCCAAGTACTTACAAGTATAAAACCATTCTTAACTCACTGGCTTTATAGAAGCTCCCAGTGAGTGGACCCTTGCCCTCAAAACTGCCTTGCAAAGAATAAAGAATAGACTACACATTTGTCAATTAAGTAAATGTGAAGATAGAGTTAATATTTGTAACTGAGTATTTCCTAACAAAGACAAGTTACACTAAGTAAGCATTGAAAGTCATGAATATGACAATAGATTTTTATATTCATTAATCTGACACTAAAAGATAGAGTGTATCACTGCAAAAAATTATGCAACAGAAATTGTACAATAAGCTGGGCAAGGTGGCACACGCCTGTAATCCCAGTGGCTCAGGAAGCTGAGGTAGGAGGATCGAGTGCTCAAAGCCAGCCTCAGCAAAATCAAGGTGCTAAGCAACTCAGTGAGACCCTGTTTCTAAATAAAATACAAAATAGAGCTGGGGAAGTGGCTCAGTGGTCAAGTGCTCCTGAGTTCAATCTCCTGCACCAAAACAAAACAAAACAAAAAACCAGAAATTGTAAAATAGACATGCTGAATTTTTCATTCCACACTCAAAAGATAATTCCTTTACCAAAGAATGTCTATGAATGTTGTGTATCTGTTTTCAAAAGTGAATGCATTATTTATTGGCACTCCTCACATTGAATCAGTGTCTACGTTCACTTTCCCTGAATCTTGCCCTTGTTTAACAAGGAGAATCATTGTCATGTGACTTTTGAAGTTAGGCCCACAAAAGCCATTCCTGTTCAGCTTGGGTATTCTGAAGTCCCCCTTTTAGGATACTACATCTTAGACCTGGGCTTCCATGTTGTGAGGAAGTCCAAGTCATTTGGAAAGGTCATGTGTAGCTGCAGGAGTTGACAATCCCTCTGTACCCAGGCTTCAAGTTATCACAACCTAAACTCAGGAAGTCCCCAAATGATGCCAGCTCCACTACATGCCTGTCAAGTCATCCCAGCAATAGCTGAGGCTGGGACAGCAGAGCCCCAGACACCACATAGCATAGACAAGTCATCCCTTCTGTAGAATTTCATAGCAATGGATTCTCAGAAAAAAATTAATCATAACATCAGACCAAAAATAAAAGTATAGTTCAATAAAATCAAAGAACACTTTTCATTTTACCCATAAAAATTACTTGAAATTAAAGCACAGGTACAATGGAAAATCTAAATTTACTTTAACAATAGTGCCTTAAAAAGTAATTCAGTGAAAGATATGAGAATAGGCTCGATAACTTCTTAAATACAATAAGTTGAAGTTTTATAGAGTTTCAGTGAATGAAATAATGTAATACAGAGGAGAAAAGGAAATTTTGAAAAAGATTCTGGCTCAGAACCACACATTTTATTTGATTATTCCCCTGACCAATCAGTTGTGAAATTCTGCAACTTTTACCAGGATTCCATTATTTCTTCCTTTAATGTGCTACGGACCAGATTTATCTTTTCCCAGCTCTTCTGGCTTCATTACCTGATAGCCTTTCTCCCTACTTCAAGCATCTTGCTCTTCAAGATAGCTCTACCTATACCTCCAGAGTTTTTATTTTAAGCCAAAAATATATTGCATCATGGCCACTGTCTTCTTCAAATAAACTTTAATGGAAGCTTTTGTGTATAAAATAAAGTTGAGAATATTTAGCATAGCCATCAAGGACTTTGAAGACTTAAAATTCAAAACACTTAACCAAATTTCATCTCCCGTTCAAATGTCCATCTTCTAATTCATAATATTATTCACCATGTTTAATAATGTATTAGATGGATACATCCATCATTCATACTACCTTAATCAAGGTAGAGTGTTAATCAATCAAGTAAGAATGTTCCCAATAACAACCAAGATGGTGTGAAATCTAGAAACCTTGGATTTTGCACAATATTACTTTACAGAATACATATTAAAGGGTTTGTGGCCAAACATACATATGGAAAGAAATGAGAAATGTTCTCAATATCTCTCTCTCTCTCTCTCTCTCTCTCTCTCTCTGCATACTAGGGATTGAACCCAGGGGTGCTTAACCACTGAGCCACATCCCCAGCTCATTTGTTATATTTCATTTTGAGACAGGGTCTTGCTAAATTGCTGAGTCTGGCTGAGTCACCACATTACAGGCGTGGGCCACAATGCCCAGCTCAACCTCTCTCTTTCCTCACCTCTCTTCCTCTCAGCATTGTCATCCTCTGGGTTCCACTCTTGGGCAATCTCTCTGTAAGTGTTTAGGTGTTTCTTGCTAGGATTTCTAGGTTGTATGTCACCATTTTTTGCTTGGTAACATCAGTAGTAATGTTTTGGGGTTTTTTTGTTTTGTTTTGTCTTATTTTGGTTTTAGGAACCCCAGTGAAAGTCCTAAAATTGATTTTCATGCACCTGTCTTGGATTGCAATTTCATCCCTACATAGGAGAAAGGAATTCACTACTTAGGCAGGCTGAGGAAAGCACATCTGGTGTTAGAGTCAACAGGATGTAATTGGGGCAAGGATAGTTATCCCAACATGCTGTCACATAGCAGAGGAAGGAATGAAAGCATGAATGGGCCAAACTAATTTATTGCAAATTTATCAAAACTGGTTGAAAAATTATTCTATTCAGTGGAGCTATCTAGGAACATTTGAAATTTTACCTATGAGAAAGAGTGCATAGATTTTGATCTTTGCAGCTCTGGAGGTTAAACATAGGGTTAAAAGATGGAAATACAGATAGGTTCTAGGTTTGTGTTTTCTTTTCCTTTTTGAGGGGAGAGTGTACCAGGGATGGAACTCAGGGACACTCAACCACTGAGTCACATCCCCAGTCCTATTTTGTATTTTATTTAGAGACAGGGTCTCACTGAGTTGCTTAGCACCTCTCCATTGCTGAGACTGGCTTTGAACTCAAGATCCTCCTGTCTCAGCCTCCTAAGCCTCTGGGAAGGAAGCTGTATTTTCTGAAAAAAAAAAAAAAAAGTGGGACAAATTGTCTAATTAGGGTTTGCTAGAGAAACAGCACCAATAGGATAAGTACACATGATTATAAAAGAATTACTAGATTGGCTTACATCATCAGAAGCTCAATATACTACTATGTAATTATTAAGTAAATGATTCAGTAAATTGACTTGAATTTGAGCCCTTACTATATATTCAATTTTATAGAAATGAACTATTTAATAATTTGATCTGTAGGATTTCTTTATCTGTGATGCAAAATGATAATATATCCTCATCCCTTAAAATGCTTTGAATACCAAAAAAGGTGCTTTATCTAATGCAAAATTCAATTTATTGTTACCATTATTAAAATTCAAGTTATTATTATTTTAATTTGTTCTTTCTAGTTATACATGACAGTAGTCTATTTTGACATATTTATATGAGCATGGACAATATCTTTTTCTAATTAGGATCCCAGTCTTGTGGATATTGAGATTCACTGTGGTGTATTCATATATGTACACAGCAAAATTATGTCAGATTCATTCTACTGTCTTTCCTATTTCTATGCTCCCTTCTTCTCTTCATTCCCCTTTGTCTAATCCACTGAACTTCTGTGACTGCATTCTGTGACTTTTTGATTGTCATTCTTTGATAGTTATTTTTTTGCAAAATATTTTCATTATTTTATCTTTATTAACATAATAATAATTGTACAGGTTAATGAGATACAGTGTGATATTTCAACACACACATATGACATATGCTGACCAAATCAGAATAATTTGCATTTTTCTCTTCCTATCACCTCTTTACGTTTGGGGTTTTTGAACTTGTTTCTTCTAAATCTTCATAAAATATACAATAGGTTGCTTTAAACTGTGGTAATCATCCTACTGTGGAACACCATAATGTGCTCCTATCTGACTATTCTTTGGTACTTGTTATTCCTTTCTTGGCTTTGAGAAGTCCACAATGTGGAAGGGAAAAACAATTAACAAACATAAATTAGGAGTAAACTTAAATAGAAAATAGTAATTTGAACCCAATCAAGTCACTGATTATATTTTTTTAAATCAATCTTATTTTACTCTAAATAATGAGTGATTTGATTCTAATTCTCTCTTTATAACCCACTCCCTACTCCCTTCCCATAAACTATTTTTATTAAGTACTTATCGATTCATCTGATGAGTTTCTCATGCAAAATAAGATAAAAGTTTCTCTCCTTTTTTTCTCATAGCGTCTGTTTGAGAAATGATTCTTTGCAGAACTTAGAGCAAAAAATATGTTGCTAGAATATTAAAGCAACAAAGATGATTAAAATATCACACCTTGCCCATTTCTTTGGCAAGCTGAATGAGAAAATAAAGATGAAATATTAGCATGTGTTTTACACATGAATATGTTGGTGGAAAAAAGAACTTAAAAAACCAAACTTTTTACTTTGTTTCCACTTACATTGGGTATTTTTAAAAATCCTCCTAATTTATATTGATGCTCATCTTAAATACTAGCTTGGACAACCTAGATAGAGAATACATAGTAAGTCAGACTTAGAACAGTATAATAATTTATTTGACCCAAGGAAAGAATACAATAATTTTTTCTCTTAATATTCAGGACAGTTGCTCTGAGTTAGCAGATTTGATTTAATATATCTAGCTTTTTTAAAAAAAAAAGATTCAAAATGAAAAATTTCTTAAATGTCTTGTAAATATTAAATCCCTTGAATCCATTTCTATTTGGTAAGATCAAGTAAGTCATCCAATATATAATTCAAAACATTACAATTTTATTGGAACTTGTGTATCATAAAATTCAGTCATTTAATGTATGCAACTCTGCAAACCTCACTATGGTCTCATATAAGAATATTTTCATCACCCCAAAGAAAATCTACACCTTTTAGCAGTTACTCCCCATTCTTTCTCCCACTAGCTACTGGTACTGCTAATATTTTTTTTGTCTATATGAATTTGTATTTTCTGGACATTTTGTACAAATATGTAGCCATTTGCAACTGGATTCTTTCACTTAGTATTTGTTTTCATAGTTTGTTATATCAGGTATCAGTAGTTTATTTTTTTACAGTCAAATACTATCATCATATCGACTTTTCATATTTTATTTATCTATACATTAGTTAATGGACATTTAATTTGTGTCCAAGCTTTCTTTACTATGAATAATGGTACTATGAACATAGTATACATGTTTTTACGTGAATTTATACTTTCATTTCTTTTGGATCAATACCTAATAGTGAACTTGCTGGGTCACACACTAATTGTTAAACCATTTGAGAAACTGGACAGTTTATTTTCTAGAGATGCTATACCAATTCACCTTCCTCACAACCACCTATGAAGATCTGAATTTCTCAACATTCTTGCCAACACTGGTAATACCTCTCTTTTTTATTATAGCCATTCTAGTAAGAATGAATTGTTGTCTCACCACAGTTTTGACGTGCATTTCCTTGTTTGCTAATGATGTTTTCATGTGCTTTTTGACCATCTGTATTTGAATGTCTACTGAGATATTTTGCCTATGTTTTAATTGATTTTTGATGTTGTTATTGTATTGGAAAGGTTGTTTAAATATTCTGGATGCCACAATCTTCTCAGATGCATGATTTTCTCCTATTCTGAAGGTTGTCTTCTCACTTTTATTCTTGGTGGTGTGTCCTTTTGATAGGTAACAAACAGACTTGAGAAGTGGGAACATAAGATTAAGTAAGGGAATGATTCTATAAACTGAAACCACTACACTAACCCCCACACACTTTCTTTTAAAAAAACAATTTCCTTGAAGCCCTGCCTGGTTTAAGTCAATAGGATATGTTGCTTTCCTCAGCAAACAACCTACTATCTTCAGGAGAAATGCAGGTCCAAAATGCTGATAAGAAGAACACAAGTTACCCTGGAGGAAGTAGCAGGGACTTTGGTGACCCTTACATAGACCAGGTTCCAGAACTTAAAAAGATAAGGATAATATCCCTTAACCATAAAAGCTGTAAGAACAGGTTCTAAATAGAACTGATCTGTATGCTCCCTGGACCTTTACCAAGCACAGTGGAGACCTTAAAGTCTAAGTCAACCTCGCTGAAGGTCAGAAGTCAAGAGATGGACCTCAGTGGGACTCTCTGGAAACCTTCCTGGGACTTCCAAAAACGCTGAAGGGCAGGAGGCAAATGACATCCTTCTCCTCTCTGAGAGACCCACTGTCTCCCTTGAGTGTCCCCATTTTCCCTTTTTCTATCCCTCCTATTAAACTCATGCCTGCCACTCTGAGTGACATGTCTGAAATCTTGGAGTGATGGCAACAACCCCTGAGAAAGGACTGGGTGGTGTCTAGCTGTGCAGCAAGCCCCTGCCTATAATGCTATGAAGTACAAATGTGTTTAATTTTGAAGAAGTCTAACACCTCTCTCTCTCTCTCTCTTTACATTTGGTATTACATCTAATTATATCTTTTGGCATTATATCTAAGAAGAGTTTGCTTAACCCATGGTCATAAAGATTTACTCCTAGATCTTTTTCTTCTTTTAGGTTAGCAACAATGTAGGAGTTTTAGCTCTTGTATTTAGATCTATAATCCAGTTTTAATTAAGTTTTTGTGTATTTTTGAGGAATGAGTCCAAATTCATTCTTTTCAAGTTGTTCAAGGATCATGTATTGAAACAACTGTTCTTTCCACATTGAATTGTTTTGGCACCTTGATATCATTATTCATCCCTGAACTGATTGTTAGAAGTCTAAATAATCTAAGCTAGATTCACTTTTTTCTTTTTTAAAGTGGTAGGGAATCAAAACCTAGTGTCTTACACATGTCAGTCAAGCACTTTACCACTGAGCTACATTCCCAGTCTTAAGCAAGATTTTTGACTATAATGAATCTAGATGTTAAAATTTTCCTTTAGAGTTTTCTATAGATTGATAATCCCTTAAAAGACATAGATAGCTTTTCTATCTTAAACTTTAAAGAGGCTTTTGGATTAACTCCTAAAGTAATCTAACTTTTACTATCTCTGAAGATGTGAAAGTTTGTGGAATATCCATTTACATATTTGATTGAATATTACTCAGCAAATCTTTATCTCTTTAGTTAAGAAATCAAACGTTCTAAGCAATATTTCCTTGTGAATTTTACAGTTGACCAAACCCAATATTTAATCCCAGTTCAATTACCTGGGAGTCCTTCTTAGTTTTGGCAGTATCTCAAGGTAGGTTTGATGTACGAAGCATTGCAAAGCGTAACAGGAGTAGATTTGTGTGAACCTCAATAGGGACAAGTATTTTTAGCAAGAACATTTGAGACACAAAACATGAAACAATGAAGAGAGTATCACATAAATGTGTCCTGAAAAACCAACTACTTAAGATATATTTATCAAGTATACAGTACTAATTAAAGATGTACTGAATTTTCTTTCCAAGTCATATCTAAAGATCTTATCTAATAAGATCCTGTTACTATTCACAACCTCCCTCTGAGATAGTGAGAGTCAAAAGGTTCCTATTCTATAACAAATATGATAGTTAGCTTTTACTACAAAATGACCACAGCAAAAGACAAAACAACGACTACTTGCTGAGCTCACAATTTTGTGGGACAACTGGCCGGTTCATCTGATTTGGGATCGATCGTTCAACTGATTTTGGCCAGGATCATTTGGGAGTCTGTGGTGAGCTAGCAGGTCAGCTCACAACAGCTGAATAACCCAGCATGGTCTCACATTCTGGAGGTTGGTCAGTCCTTGGGGACCATGTACCTCCCATCTTTCAGCAGATCTGCCTAGATGTGTTCACATCAAAATCGCACACTCTAAGAGCAGCAAGAGAAGGTAAACCCCAATTTTCGTGAACTTTCCAAGTCTCTTTTGTCAAATCTGCTCCTCCTCATTGGCCAAAGCAAATCAGAGGGCTGGCCAGATTCTAGGAATGGGGAAAAATTCACCTTTACGTGGAAAGATATGCAAAGAATGGATAATTGTGCAATGTACCACATCAGGCAAAAAACAGCAGGGGGGGCATGTCATAGTGGTGCCAAAATAAGATCTTTATCATGAGACTTCCAAATGTGTTCCTTACATGGACTACTGTTTAAACTTTATGGCTACTTCTAGGTCATTCCTTTAACAACTATTTGTGTCTTACTTGAGAAATTTTATTACTTATTATTCTAATAGATATAATGCAAGTATGTAGAAGCAAAACATAAGAAAAAAGAGAAAGAAGTTCAAAATGAGAAGATTTTTCCTGCTTACCATACCTAAACCCTTGCCCCTCCATACCTTCTGTTTGTAGACAACAATTTCTAACTTGTTCTACTTTAGGGCTTATGGAAGCAATACTAAGTAAAATATTTGTGTCTTTATGTCTGAATTTATCAATATTATGCCATATCTGCTGAGGTTTTATGATAAATAATGAGTTATTTAACATATTTTCTCTGTATTTCTCAAACCTATACTGTCCTGTCCTTCTTACATTTCTTGATTATATTTTTAAATATTTTAAATCATATACTAAGGTCCTTGATTCAGATCCACCAGTTTGTAGCTACAGCTCTCAATTCCTCATCTTATAAGATGAGTTATTTAATGTTCTGACATGGTTCCTCCTGACCCTCATAGCCGCCACCTCGGCCACTGGTCAGGATCTGTCATAAACTGTATCACTTTGACAATGTTAAGTTGTGTAGCATTTGTAGTCTGATCTCTATTTTCAGTTACGTTGCACATCTATAATTTGGTCCTGAGAATTATAAGCTAATAAAACAGTATTAAAATATGATGAATATATAAATATATTATGCAGAGATTCATGGTGGTGCTTGAACTCACAAAGAAGTAATTCTGTGTCCCTTAGCCTACATTCCTAGAAGGAGAATATTTCAACATTAATACCAACTATATTCCATTACATATCATCACCTGTTCAAGATAATGGCACATTTCATTTTGCTTCAGTATGTAACATGATTTTCTCACACAATGTTGGAAATCTCTTGGAGAATTGTATTGCACTTATTTATTTTTCTTGTTATCAGAAAGAAAGTATTTATGTTTTATCACATTCCTTGAGCATCCACTTTCCTTATCTTACTACTTGTTAGATGATATAAAATACTTCTAGGCCATGCACACAGCTGTCTTATTATTTCTTTTTGTTGTTCTCCTGGGTTAGTTCCATTGTTTTCTAAGGCCTTTGATTTTTTCTTGGCTTCTTTTAGAAATTGTGTCTGAAAGATGAACTTAATGAGTTCTTACAACAATGAATATAACTTTTATATTCTAGAATTCTAGGAAGAAATCCCCAGATTTTTTCCCCTCAAATTTTTGAAGCATCTTTCAGATGCAAGGTCATTGAGGTGAGAATTTTAATGCCAATATAATTCTTAAACTCTGGTATGAAATGCAGTTGTTTTGCTTCATTTTTTAAAAATAATTGTAATGTGTGTACAAAAAAGAGAAACATTTTGATGCGCAAACACCTGGAACTAACACAAAATACAAAATACCAAATACAAAAGTATACTAATACTTTTACAAATACAAAATACTAAGACTTATTTACAAATACAAAATGCTTATTTACAAACTAATAATTATTTACAAATACAAAATACTAATTCCAAATAAAAAAGTATTTGGTGGGAAGTAAAGGTCAATATTAATATTTTCCATTTTAATATTTAATTGACCTAATATAATTTATTAGGGAAAAAAGTTCCTTTGTCTCTTGTTTGTAATGCTACATTTATCATAAATCAAGTCAATTAATACACAAGTTTTCCTGGACTCTATTATGTTCCATTGTCAACCTTGGCACTGTGATGCCCATTCTTATTTTATAGTAGATTTATACAGTGTAGTTAAATGTGATAATATAGGTGTGTCAAATTGTCAAGATAATTTTAGTCATTTTGACTCCTTACATTTTCATGTAAATCTTAGAATCAATTTGCCAATTTCTAAAAAAAAAATCTGCTAGGAAGCTGATTGAAATTTTATTGAATAGATAAATAGATAGATACATCAGATGAGAACTGACACCTTAAAAATATTAACAATATTAATTCTTCATGGCTATGAAAATAGTATGCATCATTATGTTTTTTAATTTCCTTATTTTCTAGCAATAATATCTTGTAATTTTCCATGTGGAGGTACTGCACATTTTTTATTAGATTTTGTCTAGACATTTGATATTTTTGAATCTGTGTAAATCATATCATGTATCTTAATTTTATTTTCTAAATATTTGCTGCTTGTGTATATAACACATGATTTTAATGATGATCTTATAGCCAGCAACTGAACTAAATGTTAATTCTGAATATTCCTTTAGATTTTCTGCACTAACAATGCCATCAAGGCATTTCTGTCCCCACATAGTAACCACTTTTTTTTTTATTTACCTGTTTTTTCCTGTCTTGGAGCAGTGGGTAGAACCTCTAGGTCAAAAACGAGAATATATAGTGATATCAGACATTCTTACATCAATCTTGATCTCAGGTTTATTTTCATGCAGGCCAAGTTCACTATAAGAAAATTTCTTTTCATTGCTAACTTTCTAAGACTTTTTTTATCATGATGATAAAAATTTTCATAAATGATAAAAATAAATACATTCTATGAACTGCTTTTCTGCCTCTACTGAGGAGAATATATAATTTTGGTTATTCTTTATTAATAAGATAGAATATATTAATTAAGATTTAAGTGTTTAAACAATCTTCAATCCTGAAATAAGCCTAACTTGGTCATAGTTTTGTTTGTATATTGATATACATTGTTTATGATATTTTTATTGCATGCAAATTTTAATGCATGGAAAAAATGTCTTTTGTATGAGGGTTTATTTTCATTTTTTATATTATGAAGCCATATCCACAGAAAAACCTTGTTTTAGGGATATTTTTAAGAATTTAAAATTGTTTTTCCCCATTTTTCCTCCCCTGGCTTTGGCAATGACCACTCCACTTTCTGAATCTATGAGTTTGAATACTTAGTTATGTTATGTAAGGGAAGTATTTGCCCCTCTATCTTTTAGCCTATTCACTTAGCAGAACATTCTCAAAGTTCACCTATGTCATAATTTAAAAAAAATTTTTGGAGAAATCCCATATTGTTTTTCATAGTAATTATACTAGTTTTTAAATGCCCACCAACAGTATACAAAAGTTCCCATTTCTCAACATTCTTGTCAATACTTATCTTCTCTTTATCTTTTTCTTTATTTTTTAATAAGGGACAATCTTACGTGGGTGAGAGGATATATCTCACTATGGTTTTGGTTTACATTTTCCTGATGCATCTTTCCATATATCTGAGGTCATCTCTAAGTCTTTTGGGGAGAAATTTCTATACAAAATTATTTTCCAAATTTTAAAATGGGTTCTTTATTTTGGGGGTACTTTTTCTATGGAGTTACAGAAATTTTATATTTGGGATATTTACCTTTTATGATATACACAATTTGCAAATGATTTTCCTGTTCTGTAGGTTGCCTTTTCATTGTTTTAATTGTTTCCTTCACTCTGCAGAAGCTTTACTATTTTTGCTTTTTTTTTTTTTTTTTTGTACAGGGGATTGAACCCAGGGTCACTTAACCACAGAGCCACATACCCAACTATTTTTTATATTTTATTTAGAGACAGGAACTTGCTGAGTTGCTTAGGCCTTGCTAAATTGTTGAGGCTGACTTTGAACTCATGATCCTGCTGCCTCAGCCTCCTGAGCTGCTGGAATTAGAGGATGTGCCACCACACCCAGAGGTTTTACTGTTTAATGTAGCCCTATCTATTTATCATTTGTTGCTTGTGTTTTATTATCATATCCATGAAATCATTATGAAAATCCATGTCAACACACTGTCCCCCATTCTAGAAATTTTAGTTTCATGAAATCTCTACAATTTTTGTTTTTCCAAGTCTTGTGTTTATATCTCTAACCCATTCTGAGTTGATGGTTGTACATGGCATGGAATCTGGGTCCAATTTCATTCTTTTGTGTGTGTTCTTTTTTCCTCAAAATTGCCTTGGCTATTTGGGGTCCTTTGAGTTTCTAAATATATTTTAAACTTGATTTTCCTATTTGTATATATTTAAATGCTGCTGTGATTTTGATAGGTATTACACTGAATCTGTAGATTGTTTTGGGTAATATAGACATTTTAAAAATATTATGTCTTTCAAAAAAATATTATGCCTTTCAATCCATAAACACAAGAGGTTCTTCCATTTATTTATTAATCCTTTTGTCAGTATTTTGCTGGTTTTAGTATATGTGCATTTCATCTCCTTAGATGTTTATTCCAAAGTATTTCACTATTTGTGTCAATTAAATATGAGATTGTTGTCCTAATTTTCATTTTTGGATAGTTAATTGTCAGTGTAAGAAATACAAATGTGGGCTGGAGGTGTGGCTCAGTGGCAAAGTGCGTGCCTAGCACATGTGAGGCACTGGATTTGATTCTCAGCACCGCATATAAACAAATAAAATAAATGTCCACTGCCAACTAACAATATTTTAAAAAAAGAAATGAAAATGTGTGTGGACTTTGTATCAGGTTGCTATGTTGATTGAATTCATTTATTAGCACTAACAAGACTTTTTGCTTACTTACGAGTTTTCTACATATTAAGAACATGTCTATGAAGAGCTCATTTTCCTTCTTGTTTCTCCATTTGAATGGTTTTCCTTTCATGAGGACTTCCATCACTATGCTCAATATACGTGGTGATAATGGCTATCCTTGAGGTATTCCTGATCTTAAAGGAAAAGCAGTCAGTTTTTCACAGTTGAATGTGATGTTAGTTATGGTCCTCTCATATGTGGCTTTTATTATGTGAGAAACTTCCTTTCTACTCATAGTTCGTTGAGTATCTTTTATTATAAAGCATGGCGGCTACTATAGATGGCTGGGGGCCACCATATGAGTATGGTTTTGCCCCCAGAACATCTCAAGGATTAAGTAGATTCTGTTCCTTATGGACCAGTAATGTAGTCTGGAAAAGAAAGAGCTATGCAAGATGGCACCTGTGTGCATGACCCCTGCTCGTGTTGGAATGGGCAGCAGCCAACACTGAGCTGCAAGCCCAATCCTGTGTTAAGCAGTTGCAGAAGGAATTAAAGCTGGAGCATGAAGCATGAACTACTACATAATTACTTGTTCATATGAGGAGTGCTGATGAGAATTTGGAAACTCTAGTCTGCTGCCTTACTAAACATTTACCAAAAGATAGAGCAAGAATGGTGGTTACTCAAAAAGAATGGGATCCCCATTAAGTGGGACTCCTATGAGCACCTCAGAAGAAGAGGCTAAGGAATGACATAAGCTGATTGAGGTGCTGGAGCCAGGGACCAGACCAGTCATAACTCAAAATAGGAAGACAGATAGGCCAAACCAGTGGGAGTGGATGTTTGGAATCTGCCCCCTCCTGACCAACGCATGCATTTCTCCATGAGAAATTACACAGCAAAGCATGCTGGTCCTGATAAATGAAGCACTCACAGCAGGAATGAAGGACACAGACAATGACTTAAAACAAAAAAGGAGATCCTGAATTTGTCAAAGTGGGTGGATCTAGAGGACATTATGCCAAGCCAGAAACACAGACACACAAAGCAATGTATTACAACGTGAACTCACTTACTTACATGTAAAATCTTTAAAAAAAAAAAAAAAAGTCAAATAGTCAAATATATAAAAATAGAGAATAAAACTGAGATTTACCAGGGTGCTAATGGGAGAAGGCAAATGGGGGAGATAAGGATACCACAGAGCAAATATATAACATAAAGAAGTCAAAAGATGTAATGTACACCACGATGATTACAATTAATAATAGAATAATATATTTGGAACTTTTGCTAAATGCGTAGATTATACCTGCTCTTGCCACAGGGGAGAGAGTGGGTAAATATGTGAGATGATGAATATGTCAATTTGTTCCACACCAGTAATCATTTTACTCTATATGTACAATATCTTATAACATCAGATTGTACACTGTAAATATGCACAATTCAGCAGGGCATGGTGGTGCACACCTGTAATCCCCATGGCTGGGGAGGCTGAGGCAGGAGGACAGTAAGTTTGAAGCCAGCCTCAGCAACTTAGTGAGACCCTAAACAACTCAGAGAGACCCTGTCTCTAAATTAAATACAAAAAGGGGCTGGGGATGTGGCTTAGTGGTTTAGTGCCCCCGGGTTCAATTCTCCGAGTCCAAAAAAAAAAAAAACAATGCACAATTCAACTTATTTTTTTAAAACAATGTAAAGGATGCTTCTCTCCTTATAGATATAATATTCTTTCAAATACCCCTGGGAATTATAAGCTTTAGTTGGCATCTCTTCCCCTCAGTCAGCTATGTATCCCCTTAAGTCTTGTGGTATCTTTGCGTAACTTGTTCTTTCTCCTTGTCATGGCTAGTTTTCTTCAATTATCTGTAGATTATACCAATAATCCAGTTGTTGATTGTTGAAGGACTCTGTTCATAATATCAGCCACTGACTTTAGTGCATTCAGCCTTTACCAGTTTCTACACTGAAGAAGATCCACTGTATATCTGCTATGAGAAAATGCCCAATTGTTAGGCTTCTCTTATTGGGCACCCACACAGCTGTGCCCCTTCTCCAAGTGGCATAACAGAACAGGTCTGAATTTGGAGAATTCATCTCCTCCATGCCCAAGCTCTAACCTGAAGAACCTTTCTTGAGAGGGAATCTCTTGGATTTTTCTAGGGAATGAGTCTTTCAGCTGCACTGGAGGGATGATGGAGGAGGGCTTGAGGGGCTTTTCTAGAAGCCTTTTAGCAAAGGCATGAGCAGACCCTTCACGTTCTATGTTTCTCTCAGTCTGCTGTAGGGATCTGGAATTTCACAGGCCACAGCATGAAGAAATGCATGCTCAGTTGCTGACTTCTGAGTTCATTCAAATCACATGTTGCGATGATCACAGCTGCTCTCTGCCTTCCAGGCACCTGTGGAGATCCTCATTTTGTTCATGTTCCTTTCTCCTCTTAAAATCGCTTACTGACAGTCCAACAGTCTACCTTTGGTTTTCCTTGTTTATTATTATTTTAGGAACAGATAAGATGAAAGGTTCAGCGATGCAGGATTCTTGAATTTAAATATTAAAATGTTTTAACTTGAATATCGTTTTTTTACTTATTAATGTTTTATCAACAACATGCAGCTAGGGAATCTAAAGTGAAAAAATTGAATGTGCTCAAGATTATCTTGATAACTTGAAGAGACCCAAACACACAGACACAAACATGGGTTAGGGTTAGGGAGAACAAAAGCAAGAGAAGTTCTCTCTCCCCCTGGGGGTTGGGGGCAGCAGCTACTTAGGAAGTTCTCTGATTTGAATTTGATATTTTTTTAAATCAGAGATATAGTGGAAGAAGATTTAAAATTTGCCTAATGCTATAAATCTACAAAAATTAGAAATTAAAAAAACATTTTAGAAGTCCATATCTCAAAAACACTTATTTTATTTTCATTTTACTCATACATGTCGAGTAGATTACACATATTGTGTTTAAGATAGATCATTTAAAAAATCCTAAATTATCAGTAAAATTATTCCATTAACAAAATAACTTTGTGCTTTTGTATTTTAATCATGTATGTTGCTGAATTTGAAAATTAAAAAAAATATGCATCTTTGCCTTCCCTTTCCTTACCTTCCACCCCAGTGCCAACCTCATTTCCCTAAAGTTGATCTCCATGGAACTGGAAAAATAAAACTAGAAGGGATCCCTGGGTCCAGTATTGACGAGTAAGGGATTTAACTAGTGACAACCAACATAGGAAACCATTTGGTAAATTATTTTTTAGGGTATAAAGAATTCCCATGTCACATTGCACCACTTTTTATTTTTCAAAACTTATTTCCTTAATGTACATTAAAAAAGTCACCTTCAAAATGTAGTGATTTATCTTCTATTTGCCTCTGTCATTTCCATGCTTCTATTCTCTACACTGCCCTTGGAGGAGGTCTCTTCCCTCTGGATAATCTCTTCTTCAGGCTTCTACTTGATTTGGGTCACTAGGAAATACACAGAGGAGATCAGAAGGTGGGAGGTGTGGATGACAGGGTTTCTCCCAGCTCCCTCTGTACACCCCTCCCTGGTCTCCAGAGAGAGTTGGGTCCCTCCCATCTACAGTCTTCTCATGTTTTTTCCACAGATTCCACAGAGTCCTCCCGTGACTGGTGAACTTCACTCCTGCTCTTCTCCCTGGGTCTCTATCCCTTGATTATTCTCTGAGTCCCACCCACATGATTATAATTAGTCTTTTCACTCAGACTGTCAGGGGTGAGTTCTGTTTTCTGGTTGAGACCTTGACAGGTTTTAGAAATGGGCTAATTTAAATCCCATGGGTAGTGCTTCTCTAGAATGGTATTTTTACTGAGATTCTCACAGGGCCCAAAGTAAATCTCTGCTATCCTTATAGTTAGAAATTCTATTGACATCCCTTGATCTCTGAAAATTTTTGAGGATTAGACAATTTATTTCTTTAAAAAATTAATGTGTTAAAAGGTCACGTAGTTCTTCACTATTTGAAATGTTTTACCTTTGTCCAGAAGCTCCTAATCACATTTGGGGAGGGTTGTTTAATACCAATTGCGGTAGGCAGAATTCTAAGGTAAGTCTCAAAAAGTCCTGCATGCACATTCCAAGTTTGTACTCCCTCATCATCATCAGGACTGAAAATTTGATTGATTTCACCTTTATAATCAGATTCTGTTATAGAGTACCTTTGTAAGAAAGGAAGATTATCTGGATAGGCCTGACTTATTCACTCAAGCCCTTTAAAATCAGAAACTTTGTCCAACTGGTCACACAGGAAAAATAAGAAAGACTTGAAGTATGAAGAGGGTTGATACCAAGGAGGTTCTCTGTCGCTGAGATGGAGGGGATCACATAACAAGGACCTCAGTGTGGCCCCTTGAAGCTCAGCATGATCCCTGGCCAATAGCTTGGAAGGCAACAGGGACTTCAGTCCTAGAATCATAAGGAAAATAACTCTGCCAACAATCTGTGAGCTTGAAAGAACAAAGAATCCTAGAGAGAACTGGAGCCTTGGCCAACAAATTGATTTCAGTTTGCTGAGATCCTGAGCAGCAGATCCAGCTAGTACATGTATGAACTTCTGACCTACAGAAATGGCAGGGTAATATATTTATGTTGTTTAAGTGCTAAATTACGCTGATAATTAATTAAGCAATAATAGAAAACTAAATGTTCTGAATAAAAAAATCAATACTCCACCCTCCAAGATTCTGGTTGGTTGGTTGGTCTGGGATAGGGTCCAGGCATGGGTATTTTCCAACACTATGTATTGCTACAGGGGATGCTAATATTCAACCAGGAATGAAAATCACTGCCTGTGTTAATCAGTTGTCTATTGCTGTGAAAAAGATACCTGAAAAAAATCAACTTAAAGGAGGAAAGATTTGTTTGGGTTCAGTATTTCAGAGGTTTTAGTCACTTGAGTTGACCACTACGAAATCCCCTGGGCTTGAGCACAGTACATCATGGTAGTAGGAACACATGGCAGAGGAAGACTGCTCACCTCATACCAGCCAGAAAGAAAAGAGAGAGGAAGGGACAGGGGTCTCAATAGCTCCTTCAAAGACATGCCCTTAATGACCTAACTTCTTTCCATAGGTCCCACCTTAGAAAGACTCCACAGCTCCCAGGAGCACCACAGACTGACAACTAAGCCTTCAATACCTGGTCTTCTAGGAGACACAAAATCCAAACCATAAAACTGCTTTTCCTCCTTTTCTACATGGGACTAATCTGAAAAAAATAAAAACTGGAGTGTAGTTTCTTCTCTCCAGTTCATCCATTCAACAAACAGCTATTGAATATTTACAAAGTGCCAAGTTCACGGGCCTGGAGATTTATTTAATGTAAGAAGATCAGACAGGGTTGCTTCCCTCATAAAGCTCACAGTCTCGTGTAGGAAATAGCACAGTTTTAAGCACCATGTGTTTTCCTTCACATAGAACAAGGTTCGTGCTCATGAAAAATGTGGTCTCACAGAAAACGAAGACGTGTTTTATACTTAGGTCTTTACACTGTGTCTCTTATTATGGTGTGTTCTCTCAATTACTTTAGTTTGAACAACAAAGTCCTGTTTGGGGAAGATAAATTTGCCTGGAATGACCTCAATCAGCACTCATTTGCTCTGTGTACAGAGGTCACTTGCTTCATTCAGGAAAAAAAATAGTAGGGAAATCACTTAACAGGAATTTAGTCATTACTCTTGGTATCAGGACACCAGGATTGTCAGTGTTGGATGTCACAGTACAATCAGTCTCTTAAAGATCACTTAGCAGAGTTCAAAGAAAACAATATTAAACAATCATTATCACAAAGAAATGTAAAATGCCTACAGTGATACAAATTCCAAGGAAGTGTACCTCCAATGGAGGGATTTGAGCTACAGTCAGGGCAGGGGAGTGTGTCTGAGGAAGTGTCCCTAAGCAAGGAAGATGATCGGGTGGGAAGTGAATCAATACCCTGGGGAAGTTCTGCAAAGGATGATACATAGAACTCAGCCCAGAGATCCTGATTTTAACGTGTTTGGGGTGGGTCTGGACATCTCCAGGTCATCTAAACATACACCCCCAACAACAACAACAACGAAAACCCAGCAGGTACAAAGGCCTTGTGATGGGAGGGGACTTGAGAGAGTTTGGTTGCTGAAAGAAGACCAGAGTGAAGGAAGACGTGACCCTCCCAGATTTTCTATAGCAACAGACACATTGTGATACAGCCCTGCCCTCCCTGGGTTTCTGCTATCCAAAGTAGTTTTAAACATTTTGCCTCATGTTAAAATTTAATCACTAGGAATTCAAAATATAAAATCAAAGAGACTTCACCAAAATTCAAAAGATCATCCCAGTTTTAAAAATAAAGGAAGCTGAAAATTAATTTTTATAATCCTCCATACCCACCCTCCTCTAAATTCCAAGGTAATGATGGAAGAGGAATAAGAAAGCTCTCCTAAAAGAGAGGAAGAGGATCCCATTTAGCAGCACATGCATTTTCTTTTTGGCCTGCCCAGTCATGCAGTCAATATTGTATTGCAGACGTCAAATAAAATTCACTAAAACTGACAGGAGTGCAAATAGTCTTCTTAATAGTGTTTTGCTATCAGATTAATAATTTGCATATGGCATATAAATAGAAAGAAATGAAGTTCATTGCTTAAATGCTCCAAAATCTCTATTGCCACCAAAAGAGCTGATTGTTCACAGATTAACAAATCAGAGATTTATGCTACTTATCTCAGGCAATGTTCTCCCCAACTCTGCTTCAGCCTAGTAGGCCCAGTTTTTCTAACTCCCTAGCATGCCATGCCAGGGCCTCTGCACTCTCATCTCTCAGACCTCTTCCTTCTCTGCATGCTCCACTTCCTCAGTTCCCTCAGTATCAAGTCATCCAAGAAACTCCTTGACCCACCCCGGCAACTGAAAGCACTAATGTGATCCTCTCTACACCTACCTTCCTTCAATCTTACTTGCAGCATTTATCACCCTGTGACATATTATAAAATTGCGTGTGTTTATTTTTTGTGTCCAGGGCTAGTCTGCAGGATACAATCACTAGCTGTATCTGATTTGGCCACTAATTTATCCTTACCACCTAGAATGGAGCTGGCACATAAGTCATGCTCAATATATGCTTGTTATACTAATACATGAATGTCAATAGTAATAGAACAAAAATGTGCTTTCACAAAGCATGTACTCTTCTATAGGAGTGAAGGCTCTTCAGAAGTTACACAATGCCAGTAAAATAAGATACAAACGGACATCTGAATACAAATTGTAATACCTTTCATAGTCAGCTATTTCTGGATTGTTGGTGATTAAATTTTACAGAATTTCAACCTTCATTGAAAATTGCTCTTTGATAGATGTGGCCGCCAGAATAAAAGTTAAATTAGTTTTTATGAAGCATATTCCATTAAATTCCACAGGCATTTTATTTCATTAAGGCAAATAAAACTGTGATTTGAAGCTGAACCGTCTCTCATCTTTCTGTTAGATATCTCTGTGAAACAGACAGTGATATAAATGTTAAATGACAAAAAGAGCTATATAATATTTTCCACTAGAAAACAATGTATAAGTTATACCTGAAGTATAGGAAACAGTAAGTGATATATATATATAATATATAATGTACATATATATATATATACATTTATATATATATATTTGGTTCTATCTCAGTTCTTTAGTTCCCAACTTTGGTATTATACTAAGATAGTTAGTGTAATTGTAATAGTAGATTTTAGTGAAATGAAGACTGAAATCACTGCTTTGGATGTCCCATTTCTTTTTTTTTTTTTTTTGGTACTAGGGATTGAACCCAGGGGCACTTGGCCACTGAGCCACATCCCCAGCCCTATTTTTGTATTTTATTTAGAGACAGGATCTCACTGAGTTGCTTAGGACCTCGCTAAGTTGCTGAGGCTGGCTTTGAACTCATGATCCTCCTGCCTCAGCTTCCCAAGTCGCTGGGATTACAGGCGTGTGCCACCGCGCCCAGCTATGTCCCATTTCTTATTCATAATTCTAGTCAAATCTTTTGTGAGCATTTCTCCATGAAAATGGAATAATCACATGTCAATGCTTTTTTGTGGACATATTCATTGCTTAGATACAATTAATATTCACTATCAGAAGGAAGGGGATGATAGTGCTTTTCAAAGTCAAGTACATTCCAGAAGCAACCGGAAGCCTTTTCAAAACAGAATGATGGCTCCACTTCCCTGCAACTTGGCTCAGAAGATTTGGGGCAGATCTGTAGAACTTGCATTTCCTGCAAAGCTCCCAACTGCTGCCAAACACTATTCATTGTTCTGGAACCACTTTTGGAATAACACTGCTCAGTTGGGTCCAAAGTATGCCATTTCCTTCCTCTATCCCTGGTCCACTTCAGAGTTTCCCCTTGAAATAAAATCACTAAAGGAATAGATACCAATTGGTTACAATATGATCCTTTGACATGATCTGTTGAAGTTTGTTTCTTAGCATTGTGTTGAGGGCTTTTGTATCTGTGTTCATTAGGGATTTGATCTGTGGTTTTCTTGTAGTATCTGGGTCTGGTTTTTGTATAAACATAATGCTGGTCTCATAAAATGAATTTAGAAGTTTCCTCTTCAATTTTTTATAGAGGTTAAAGAATAATATTACGCAAATCAAAACCACCTTAAGATTTCATCTCACCCCAATTAGAATGTCTACTATCAAGAATACAAGCAACAACAGGTGTTGGCAAGGATGTGGGGGAAAAGGTACACTCATACATTGCTGGTGGGGTTGCAAATTAGTGCAGCCACTCTGGAAAGCAGTGTGGAGATTCCTTAGAAAACTTAAAATGGATCCACCATTTGACCCTGCTATCCCACTCCTTGGCCTATACCCAAAGGACTTAAAATCAGCATACTACAGTGATGCAGCCACATCAATGTTCATAGCTGCTCAATTCACAATAGCTTGATTATGGAACCAACCTAGATGCCCTTCAATAGATGCATGGATAAAGAAACTGTGATATATATATATATATTT
>JAJEJO010002014.1:337986-360078 GCA_020662805.1 Glaucomys volans
TCATGCTAAGTGAGATTAGCCAATCCCAAAAAAAACAAAGGCCAAATGATCTCTCTGATAAGTGAATGATGATACATAATGCAGGGTGGGAAGAAGGCAAGAATGGAGGAAGGATGGCTAGCATAGAGGAGAAAGAGGGGTGGTAAAAGATTGGGGCATAAGAATAATAACAGAATGAAACAAACATCATTACTCTATGTACATGTATGATTACACAAACAGTGTGTCTCTACTTCTTGTACAACCAGAGACACAAAAGCTGTACTCCATTTGTATACAATGAATCAAAATAAAAAATTTAAAAAGAATAATATTAATTTATTTGTGAATAAATAAATAAATTAATTAATTTTTATTTGTTCTTTTTAGTTATACATGACAGTAGAATTCATTTTGATATATTATTCAAATGTAGAATATATCTTATTTTAATTAGGACATTATTTTATTAAATGGTTAGTACAATCCACCAGTGAAGCCATCTGATTCTGGGCTTATCTTTGTTGGGAGGTTTTTGATTACTAACCATGCAACTTCTTAGTTACATTTCTGTCCAGATTTCCTATTTCTATTCATGACTCAGACTTGGTACATTTTATGTTTCTATGAATTTATCATTTTTAAGTTATTCAATTTGTTGGCACATAATTGTTTTTATTTCTGTGGCATCAATTGTAATGTCTCCTCTTGTACCATTTAATTTTTTCTCCTTTTGTCTTAGCTCAACTAGAGGTTTGCTATTTTTTTACTTTCTTTTCTTAAAACCTACTCTGTTTCATTTATTTTTCCCCTATTATTTTTCTACTCCTTATTTTATTTTTTCTGCTCTTCTTTTTAGCATGTGCTTCATTATTCCAAATTCATGTTTAGTTTGTTCTTCTTCTAGTTCTTTCAGTTGCAAAGTTAAGTTGTTTATTTAAAATCTTTCCTTCTTAATGTGGACATTCTTCATCACAGGACTTCCCTTTCATAATGCTGGTGCTGTATCCAAAAGTTTTTAAACGGTGTGTTTTTGCTTGTCTCAAGATATTTTCTAATTTCCTTTTTATTTCTTCTTCAGTCCATTGATTCCTGAAGAAATGTGTCAATTAATTTCCACATGTTTATGAATTTTCCAGCTTTCCTTCTGAGATTGATTTCTACTTTCATTCCTTTGTGGTCTGTTTTCAATCTTTCTGTTAGGGCTTGTCGATGACCTCATGTAAGACCTATTCTGTAGAAAGCTCCCTGTGTGCTGGAGAAGAATGCGCACGAAGTTGCTACTGAGTGGAATTTTCTGTCCAGGTCCATTATATTCACTTTGTCTAACGTGTGGTTTCAAGTCTGCTATTTTTTTTTTTTTTTTTGATACTGGGGATTGAACTCAGGTGCACTCGACCACTGAGCCACCTCCCCAGACCTTATTGATTTGGGGTCTGGATACTCTTTCCATTACTGAAAGTGAGGTATTGAAGTCTCCTACTGTAATTGTATTGCCATTTATTTTTCCCTTCAATTCTGCCAACATTTACTTTAAATATTTTGATGCATATGCATGTGTATATGCATATATATACACACACACATACATAATTGTTGTATCTTCTTATTAAACTGCCCTTTTATTATTTCATAATGTCCTTCTCCATCACTTGTAACAGTTCTTGACTTAAAATCTAATTAGATACAACTATAGCCACCCCAGTGCTCCTTTGATTATCATTTGCATGGAACGTATTTTTCTATCCCATCAGTAACTGCTTTGGATGTAAGTGGATTAAACTCTACAGTCAAAATACATTGAGTAGCCAAATGGATAAAAATCAAGCTATATGCTGTCCATAGAAACTCACTTTTGATTTAAAGGACATACATAAGTTAAAATGAATAAATTGTTAATATTATTAGTTATTTCAAAGTAAAGAAAACATATACTGGCACCTACATTCTTACTACTAATTTCTTAAAGACATATTTCAGACAAAACAATATCTCAGCCGGGTGTGGTGGCGCACGCCTGTAATCCAAGCGACTTGGGAGGCTGAGTCAGGAGGATCGCGAGTTCAAAGCCAGCCTCAGCAACTTAGTGAGGCCCGAAGCAACTCAGTGAGACCCTGTCTCTAAATAAAATACAAAATAGGGCTGGGGATGTGGCTCAGTGGCCAAGTGCCCCTGGGTTCAATCCCTAGTATCAAAAAACAAAAACAAAAACAAAACAAAACAAAACAATATCTCTTCAACCATTCCTCTTCCCCTCTTTCTCCTTCTTTTTTTCTTTTTTATGCCCTCTCAGTAGTAACCACATAAGTTGGCGGACAGTATTCTATTGCTTATGTTTCTACTAAGAATCACTTTTCTATATGTGTGTTTTCTTTAATTGTAATAAATAGCATCATTTACATCCTTTCTCAACCTCTAAAGTTAATATTCATTGGATCATTCTCACTGATTCTGACTCACAATAATAGGGTGATTTTGTTTCATTTGTCTTTTGTCGGAAGGCAGAAGGTCATTACTGTATTCAATTTAACTATGGGAGTAACACTGCTGGATTTGCCCATGAAGCAGTATCAACAACAGCATTGCAATTACCAAAGGCAAACAATCACAGAATGATCCTGGTTATGTCAACATTCTTATTTTATGAATTCAAGAACTGAAGTGATGTGCCCAGCTAGTTCATCAAAGATCTGCATCTTCTGTGTCAAGAATCAAGGACCTGGGGTATGGGATGTGACCTAGTGGTAGAGTACTTGCCTAGCACATGTGAGGCACTGGGTTTGATCCTCAGCACCACATAAAAATAAATAAATAAAATAAAGATATTGTGTCCATCTACAGTCAAAACAATATTCTAAAAAATAATAAAAAATAAAAAATGATCAAGGACCTTTTCACTGAATATAAAGGATTCCCTACATATACCTATTAATGATCCAATTTCAAAGTTCCATATAAAGAATTTTCCAGGTATACATTGTTCACCCATTTCAACATCAGCACTTCCTGTTTTCCACTCATTATATTAAAAGAATTATTTTTAAATGAACATAATTATTGCTTTTATGCATATATAATGTTTTAAATTAGTATTTTCCTGATAACCTTCCCTAAATTAAAATTACACTTGTATTTTTTCAGAGACTCTGATAGTATGTCAACATTTTGGTCTTTAGAATAGAACCATAAAATACTGCTTATTCATTTTCTTTCTATGCCAACGTCTTACACTGCCTGACATTTATTGAATGTTCATAAAATGGCAATAAAAGTATCAACAGTATTAGAAATAGTGATAACGGAAAAAAGAGCAAGGGAGAAAATAACACTGATGAGATTGTTTTATGACCTTTGTTTTCTATACCAAGAGTTGTTTTTTCTATCATCAATTATCACTCACAAGGGTTTTCCATCTTTCTGACACAACAATATCTACATACATTGTGACTTCTACTTCTTGCTCTAAGTCTTTATATTTCTCATTCCGTTGTTTGTTAAGAATTCAGGAAGTCTGATGTGCAGGCAAATAGGCTGTGTATTTCAATGACGCAAAGACAATTGCAAAATACCAGAATGTGTAACATGAAATGGTTATGGTAAGATACATAACCAACTCTTTTAAATATCTATATTAAAGTAAGTATTTTTTCAAGAACTTTGCACAAATATTTCATTTAATCTTCACTAAAATGAATAAATAAAATTATCTTCATTTTATAGAGAGGGAAATGAATGTTAAGAAACTTTCCAAGGTCACAAAGCCAAAAGTACTGGAAACCGCACCCAGAGAGGAAAACTCCAGTACCCTTTTTTCTATGTTGTATGGTGTGTTTTCCTCATGGTTATATGGCCTTGAAATTGATGGTGTTGGTACCTTGCCCAGTGCACTCATTCCCCAGATGTGTTGAGTGCTGGCTGCTAATTACTCACAATTGTCTTTTCTCTGGAGATCTGGCCTTAGTCAATGGGGTCACCTTGGGTAGAAACACTGGGGAGGTGTACTGTCTCCTCCAACTTCGGTTAGTAGGGAGCTGCCTGTAGTTAATTACAGAATCAGATGGAAGCATAAAGGCCTCTTACTTCAAAGTGACCAAAGTCATGGTACCATGTATGTTCCACAGCTCTCCACAGGATCAGGCTGAGGGTGGACTCCACCCAAAGGTACAATTTGGCTTGGTTACTTCCTATGTACCAGCTTGCTTCTCTCACTGACCCTCTCCTAAGAGCACTTCCTCAGTCAATCTCCTGCACAAAAAGCCCCATGTCAGCTCTGCTTCTAGAGACCCTGAGCTAAGTAGACTTTATTGCAGACTCAGCTTTATACTCAACATTGGTCTGTAAGCTTTGCCTTTTATGTCCTCTTTATCTGCAATCCAGTGTCTCCCTGGGTGCATGTCCTTTAACTTTAAGACATTCCACCTGATCCAGCACAGGCATCAGAATGGGTTACAGTTCTATATATACCACCATCCTAAGAATTCAGTGAACACTTAATGACCCTAAGCAAGAGCATCAAATTCAGCCAGTCAAATATTGTAATAGCAAGGGCAACAGTAGCAGAAAGTGCCTCCCTGAAACGAGCTGAACTAATCAGACAATAAGAAAATGCTGAAGTATCATTGACAGCATGCAGTCAACTGATAAGGATTGGTTTAAACCTCCAAAGGCTTGTGTTAGGCCCAGTGGAGGAAATAATTGCTAATAGTTTGGCTTACCTGATGACCTCCAACTGATCTCTAAATACCTAGATTAATAGCCTTCTTCTACCATAAGTTTCCCCATCCCATCAAGTCTGAAATGACCACACTTCCTTGGCACCAAGTGACACCTGGTACCCATCTCGATTAAATACTTGTCATATTGATCAACAATTCCGTTGACACCTTTTCATCCTTCCTTGTTTCTGAGCCCTTGAGACCAGCAGCCAGGTTAGTTATTGATGTATCTCTACCTCTATCAACCATGCAGTCCATGAGTAATTAGCAAATGTCTTCATAAAATGAAAGAATGAATGATGGTAGAGATGGAAACAAACAGGATGGACTGGAAGCAGAGCTAGATTCACCTGAGATTTTTTTATTGTCTCTCTTCATCATGAATCAAGGAACTAAAGTTTCAGATGCAAGCTTCTAATATCTGAACTAATCCATGTCTCCATTCTTACATAAAAATGGAATCTTTTCTCCAACTCAGAAAATGTGATAGTAATCATTATTGCATTATTTCCATGAGAAACTCTATTTTGCCAAACAGGATTTTGCCAGTTAAAATGCTTTCTTTCTCATCTAAACAAACCTTAATGATTCTTCACATTCAACTCAGACACCCTCCTGCCCCAGAGGATGCCTAAGGACTCCAATTTTCCTGAGAGAGTTATGCCCCATGCTACACTGTATCAGCACTTATTTTCTGGCCTATTTCATCCTGCATTGCTCTGGTATTGTCACTTGAAGTCTCTACAGTTAAATTCTGTACATTCAGAGACGATACCTAGAATACTACTGAGAAAAACTGTTATTGCTTTCAACCAGAAGAAAGTCTCCATTCTGACTTTTCTTCATCTGCAGCCTTCTTTATTCTTGATCATTTCTATATCTGTCGAATCAAATATATCAATGGACACACACATTCCAGCTGCTATTGACAATGTAGAAACCTTGTGGAGACTTTTGATGCTTGCTGTAAAGTGGTAATTTTTCACTTAGCTTATAAACTCTTAGCAGAAAAGTTGAACTCATCATCTGTTGCCACAATAACACTGCCATGCAAACAAGCATAAAACGTGATTGGCATACACTGACATGTTCATTGCTCTCTTATCTGAGATAGGATGGGAGTTACCTAGCTGGCTTTTCTAATTTGGGCCATGATTTCTCATGCATCTGGCAGTTTAGTAACTGTCAGGAGGTGGCATGGCCAAGCTTACTACCTCTCATCCTCCAGCAGATTGGCCCATATGTTCTCATGGAGAGGTAATAAGGAGCCAACAGAAGCATTCAAGTTTGCTTGAGGCCTACACTTAAAACTGACATATAATCACAATGTAACCCCCTTAAACTTGGTCAAGTTGGATCCAGGAAGTCAATGAGCCCATGCTTTGGAGAACCATTCTCAAATTTTCCAAATTCCCCCAGGGCCTGAGACCAGAAGGGGTCGACAGTGTCACCTGACAGGACACCCAACCAAGCCTGAAACTGTTGTCACTAGCCTTTCAAAGAAAGCATTCATATTGGTCTTCTTCAAATCCCTCCCAGGTGGCTATGCTATGTGGACAGGGCATGTCAGACCCAGAACAGGGCTTGTATGAGCCCTAGTTACTGTTTCTTGCTTCAGAGAACTTTCTGACTCTCTGTCCCATGCAAGGAGTTAACCAAATGCCCCATAGTTGACCAGGACTCATGCCTGCAGGGTTACCTAGGGATCTCTGAGGTGGCATGGTGAGCAGACTGACCTACTACCCAGCAAAGCATGTCTTTTATGAGTTTGTATGAAATTGAGCAACCCAGAACCATGGTGAATTGCTAATTTTTGGTGACTCTTACATCACACATAGGATAAAATCAGGGTTCGGGGGTACTGATGACCCACAGGTGCCCCTGTCACCCATCTGCATTTTGACCTTGGTATCTGTATAGGTATACAGTACCTGACAGCAATGTGTAGCATGCTGCTGGTTTTCAGAGTGTCACATTTCCCTCTCCTCAGACTCCCACCATGTGTCAGGACATTCTCTCCAATTGGCTGTCCATATCTTCTCCAAGGATTTGGTAACAACTAGTCCCCAACACCAATGAACCCTTCCAATAGATGAGGTAAAGCAATGCTTTCCCAAACAAGATTTAGATGTGCCTCAAAAAGAATGGACACTTGCTGCTCGTATGGGATCTCCACTTGCTTTACCTGTAGGTCCCTCACCAGCTGGGGTTGATGTGTGACAGGTAAGAGTGGGATCAACACTAAGAGATCACATTCTAAGAATACGGTGATTATGGCCTACAGACTTCAAGAGAAGAGATGGTAGGAAGATGTGTCATTTTATTTATATTCTCTGAAATTCCAAATGGTATTAACAAGACCATGAATCAAGTATCAAACATATTTTCCTGCATACCATGGGTGAGAATTAACAATTGTGGTCAGATTCAATGAAGCATAGAAACAATCTGTAAGTGGTGAAGAATAAAGATTATATTGCAGTCTTCCACGTCTTCTTATTCCCAGTCTATTTGCTTTCTTCCTGATGATTCAGAAGACTGTGGCATATACTTCTTCAATTTGTTTTATTTGTTCTTTGTCACTTTTTTACTATAGGTTGGGTTTTGATTTTTCTCATCATATTGAGCCCCTAGAGTAATTATTCAGAAGTTCTCTTTTCTTCTTCCCTCCTCCCCTCTCCTTTCCTCCCATCTCCTTTTTTCTCCTCTCCTCCCATCTTCTCCTTTCTTCCTATCTCTTCTTCATTTTCCTCTTTCTTCTCTTCCTTCCCCACTCCCTCAGGGCTCTCAATCACATCCATTTCTACTTCCAATTTTAATAGTATTTATTAGGTGCCTACTTGTGCCAATGCTGTCCAAACACTGGAGACGCAGCAGTGAGAGGCCAGCTATAGCAACTTTTCTCATACCCCACAGAGAAGAAAGATGTTTAAGGGTAATTACAATTCTCCTGGGGATTCCATTAGCCATCTATTATTAGTCCATGCCTGAAGTCACAGCTATACTTTAATGCTTTCCCTTGAGTGACTTGAAACTTAAATTAAAGCATAACCCACATATTGATATGTTTAAGGCTAAGATTGGTTTCTCTCTTCAGTCTACAGTCAGACCCACATTTTCTCATTCTCATTCTCTCCATAGTAAAGCGCACACACACACACACGTTTTAAAAGAATAAATTTAATTATAAATATGAACAAAATGTCACATTCATTTCAATCTTGTAGAAAACCTGGTTAAACTTCCCAGAGGATCCGTCTCTGTGTCACAACATCATCTTCTTTGTGACAGATTTCACATTTATATCACGGGGTAATGACTAAATTGCTGCTCAGGGAAGTGGTATTTGGCTAAGGAGAAAAAAAAAATGGTACAGAGAGAAAGATTTGTGACAACCAGAATACCTAGGCCAATTTCTGACCTGAGGAATAGAATACCAATTATATAATTAATCAACATATTTCCCTATACCTTGGCAGAAAAAGGGCTGTGGCTAATTCCAAATGAAATACATTGTAGAACAGAAGGTGACACCAACTCATGGGAATTTTCTCCCATATGTGTACCATGCAAAAAAAGAAGGAAATGGAAAAGTGCTATTATGCCAAACACATATCCGATAATGAGCTAATGAAATGCACACATCTTTTAAGGGAAAAAAGATGCTATTATATTCCATTGAGAGAGATAATGTATCAAGAACTAAAAGCCTTCTTTCCATGCCATAATTTTCTTCAAAAAATATTCTGGAAGCATTATGCCACTGTAAAATATACCATTAAGACTGGTATTATCTACAATAATTTGAAAGACTACGGGTTGAACTGTAATGTATCCTTCCTATATGTTCTCTCACCTAATGATAAGAAGAGAATAACAAGAAATTCCATGTACCACAGTACACACATCAGAACTTCATATTCGTTCCACATTTCTGTACAGAAAACTTCATGACAAGCTTTTCATTCATCTTTACATTACTAATCAACAGATGTACATTAAGGACCTACTATGTGCCAAGCATTCTTCTAGGATTGAAGATAAAATGGTAAAAAGAAAGATGAAAACTTAACCTTCATGAGCATACCTTGGAAAGAGAGATTTTTAAACTTTTATAAAAACAGGCTTAAAGACTGTAATTGCACCAAAGAAAATGACACAGGACAATAAAATATTGATAGGTGGAGATGGGACCTACATTACAGAGGATGGCCATGGAAGGCCATTTTGGAGAGGTACTGACATGAAGGATGAAGGTGGCATTCATGTGGCGATGTGGGGTTGGAGTGTCTGACAGGAATATGGAAGAGCTAGGTGGTCACAGAAGATGAGAGAAGCTTAACTGCTGCCACGGCCTTTGCCTCAGTAGTGCCCAGTGTTGGGGCTCTACTTAGATCCTCTCAGATGCTTTTGTATAGGTCTGCATGTCATGCTTCATCACCCTGAATTCTTTACTTAATGTCTTATACCTGCTGCTTCTTTCAGAGATCCTCTCTTAGGCTACTGGAGCCTCTTTGGACATAGAATCAGAGGTTCACATCTTCAAGAGAAGTGGAAGGAAGTGACTGATCTGATATAGATGTATGAAAGCACAGTTTGTTTGACTTCAATGGGAGAAATCTCTATAATGTCATCTGCAGTCCTGAAATTCCAATGGGATGAGACTAGGAGGCTGAAACTTGGCCTGAAAGCATGCCTTTGCCTATCTCCTCCATCTTCCTTACTAGTTTCTGCAACCTCAATGGTTGGTTTCTCCTTGGAACACAATTTGAATACATTGCCTTCACTCAAATTCCCATTACAAGATCTGCTTCAAGGAAAACAACCTAAGATATCCTCCATGTCAATACAAATGGCAGAAAATATCTCATGGTACATGCTGTGCATTATCCTGCTGTGTTTGAGTGGCAGTGGAATTGTGGGAAGAAACATTGATGACAATGATGAGTTTGGGTTCCAGTTTTTCCACCACGTAATTTTGTAAAACTAGGCAAAATCAGAACACTGGCTTCAGTTTAATAATGCTATATTAATAAACACATGTTTCGTGGTTCAAGAGAAAGAATGGTGCTACACAAAAAATAATATGAAGGGATGGGTGAGCTGTTTTTTCTAGTACATAGTCCACTTGGTTTACTGCTATGAGCAGCAAGGAAGAGGCCAAGGGGAATGACCAGAAGTTAGGAATCAATGGGGCTGTGGAACTATTGGTCGTTTTCCTTAGATCTGAGTAAGATTAAAAACTAGGCAACCCAATCAATGAAGGAAAAGGAGGAAGAGCTAAATGAGAATGCACTTAAGAAACATGTGTTCTCTAGGTGGGAAAAGTGGAAGCTGAGAGGAACTATGGTAACAACTGCCAAATCATGATTATGATTGGGTCACCAGACTTAGATATATTCACTAATTTCTACTACATCTTAGCTGGAATGCTGTCAAAGCTTTAAAAAGAGTGGGGGTATATAACTGGGAATGAGCAAAAAAGAAGCTCAGTCTTATGCTATACAAAGGAAATATAACAGATACAAAGGAAATATAACAGATGCTCAGAACTTCACAATATTACCTTAACAACCTAATAGTTAGGAACATAGGTTTAAAATTAGCTGCACAATATCAGTGATAGGATTTGATCTCAGATTTCCAACTCTGTAAAATAGAATACCAGAACTTCAAAGAGATATAGTGAGGTTATAGCACAGAAAAAGAGGTGACAGGAGAGGTAACACAGCATGTAATAGCTGAGAACCAGAAAGATGGGCTTGAGCCTCAGCTCCTCCACACTGGCTGGCTATGTGACTGCCGACAAGTCCCCCAACTTCAGGTCTGAGTCCCTCAGTTGTATGATTAGACAATAATTGTACATACCTCATGGGATTATATAAAGGCCATTTTGTTTGTTTTATAATAAGGTATGTTCTTAATAAAGATATATTCCCTTTGGCCACATTTTCCCCAACCAACTTCTTCTGAAATACATAAAAGATGTTGATAAATGTACAATCTGAGACTTTCTGAGCTCTCTCCCCCTTACTCTGCCTTCTCTCTTCCTATACCTTGGCTGGCTGTGTCCTCACTTACTCACCTGGTGACCCCTACATAAACTATCAGTGTTGCACGTTTTTTCCTAGATTATTCTCAACTTTTCTCAAAATGTTCTGGCCTTCATTCCAAATTCAACACTACTGGCCATAGGTAGAAGAGACCCCCACCTTCTGCTCTTGTATAGTCTGAGTTACTCAATTAGCCAAGCCAACTGATATTGGAGAAGGGTTCCTGCTGTCTATTCCTTAACCCCTGCATTTACTTCACTTCAAGTGAAAAACTGTGACACAGTTCACTTTTTCTGTGCTTCCTGCAAGCTCTTTCTTATTAAGTTGATCTTGTAAGAGAAAATAATTTAGAAGATCTTTACATCCTCAGGCATTTTATGTCCTCATCTAAAATTAGTACCATTGCTGCTGTACTATTTTCAGAAAGCAGGACATCCCCACTCTTTGGACTTACTGGCTTAACCATCTGAGCAGAAGTATGCAATATGACATATTGAGGTTTGGCAACCATCCCTAAAACCACCAGGCAGCTCCGTTGGCTCCAGTTTACCAACATATTTGGGAAGTGTGCATAAGACAAAAGAAAGGACAAACATGATATGGATGTGAAAATGAAAATAAGATGATGTCTTAGGTCTTGGTCCTTATAAGTAGTTTTTGACATGGGGAAGATTGGAAAGTGAAGGAGTACTATGAGGAGGAAGCCTTCAAAGTGAGAAAAACAGGATAGGACAGAGAAAGAAAGCAAGCAAATCCATAGTTTCATAGGTGAAGTCTGGTTTCATCCTGGTCCTGCAAGGAGTTGAAAAGTGTGCATGGAAAGGATTGGCTAAAAGCTGCCCCAAGAGAGAAGGGCACAACCACTAGACATTTCTAGTTGATACAGTTCCTGGAAGCCAAAGGCAATTCTCTCAGGAAAAGAGGGCAAATGTAAGCCAACAACAGCTGTCCTCAGTGGTTGGGAGACAGGGTCACATCCAGGTTAAAGGGATTTGTGTGGGTCAAAAACCTTGGTGGGAAAAATAACAGAAATATCAGAAAAAGAATGTGAAAACTATAAAATTGAATTGGATCATGTCTTGCACATTTATTAAATTCCCAGTACTAGCACTGGTCTTTAGGTTAAGCAGGTGCTCAATGAATGATTAAACTAAATAGAAATTTCAGGTTACTTCAGGTTAGTGAAGTAAACTAGAAGAAGAAATAGTTACATATAGCAAAGTGGGAATATCTGAGTTGGTAGAACTTGGATATTTTATTTCCAAAGAAATGAAAAACTATATCTAATCAAGTGGTTGATTATATCTAATCAATTCTGTCTTATTTTACCTTCTCTGTCCTTTGGTAGTAGAGAAACTATATGATGGGAAATAATTGAATTGTACTTGCTTTAAAGAGGGATGGTCTGATCTCAGCCTGGTTACCTAGTGTTATCTCGGTAGCTTAGTATCAAATGACCATAACCTCAGTTAATTCATCTCCAAAATGGAAACTGCAAGAACTGTGCCACCTGAATATGGTGTTCTTGTAAAGCTCAAATGAGCTAAAGCAATGGAAAGGAAGCCTATAATTTTGTTTAATGCAAGTGATGAACTTTAACTCCAAGGGTTTAGGGGGAAAAAGTGACTCTAATGACATTCTAAGCAAAGGTGCAAGACATGGGATCAGTTAGCCTCGTAGACTGGGGCCACCCTCTTCCAAACCATAACAATTCCCCCTTACCGTCTCTTCTCTCTTTTCCTCTTCCAATGTCAGTTTCTTTCTCATTGACTGCATTGCCTTTCTCATGTGACAGACATGAAATGCAATTCCTGAGAAGAAAAAAATCATCCTTTTGTTCCTACTGGATAACATTTCTAACTGGTATGCTCTTTTTTATTGCATGGATTATAAACCCTGAGAAAATTGTGTCAATGGGACACAGTGTTTAGTAATCACTCTATGACTTTCATCTGAAGTCAGGAAGAAACACTATCCCAAAGGAGGTATGGTCCCATGAGAAAGAAGATTTGGGGGGAGACAAAAGATAAACATCTACTGAGATATGAGATGTGGTGTCAGAGATACGAGCTCAACTGTCTTTCTTTTATACACGGCATTTGACCACATCAATAAATCTATCTGAACGTCTTCATCTATAAAATGGGAATACTAATGTATGCTTCACCAGGATGTTAGAGGATTAAAATAGATAATTTATGGGTAAAAATGCTTTGTAAAATGTAATGTGCTTTCAAAATTATAATAAGATGCTGTTATGAATTATTGTGTATTAACTATAGAGCACTTCACAAGCATATGTGCATTTTAGATTAGTATTTAAAATGGAAAAAAGAGAGAAAATATTTAATGGCTACATTCTGAAAGCTCACAGGCAAATCTGCCACACCATGAAAAAATAAAGACGTGTGCTACATGGAAAAAGCCTTGGCTGGAGGTGGCACTATTTTTCAATCAATTGTCTCTTCAGAATAGTTGTTTTTTTGGCTAAGAGTGACACAGGATGCTGTTTGGAGAGGTGTCAGTTCTGTATAGTTTTCTCTTTTCATTCTGAGAAATCGAAAGTGATCCCAGCATAAAGCATTTGCAGCTGTGTTGGGAAATGAGCTAGTCACGCCTCGGCAATTTATGGCCAATTTTCCATTAATAGGAGAGAATGGAGTGTGGTTCAATCACTTAACAATCCAAATACTTGTTCTTAAGAATGGGGGAGAAAGAGTACAATAGTTTTGCTCTGTTTCTGAAAGAGCACTAATTCAATATTGTGTATCTTTGAAGAAAAACATTTAGATAGCTCTCAGTATCAGGAAGGTAAGTGTTATAGGAAAATGTTCATAAAGTCATACATTGGAAATGCCACCTGGAATCCACAGGTGAGAAACAGGACCTGAGGGTCATGACTGCAGTGTAGCTGAGAGGAAGCTATAGGAAGGAAAAATCGTAGGGAAAGAGGAAGGAAAAGAGACAGAGTGGCAAGCAGGACTGGAATTTTCAGGGCATAAATCTGAGTTGGGGGGTTTCAGCTAAGTGCTGGATTCCTATAGCAGGGACCCAGAAACACAGATAAAGTGGAAGTCAAAGTGAAGTTGAGATACAAATCAAGAGAGGAAACAGATACTAGGACACAGAATGTACCAAAGACTCTGGATGTCCCATTTGTAATTTCAGGGCAGGTGGAGTGTCAAAGAGAGAAGAATTGGAGCAAGATGGTGAGGACAAGATACCAGTCAAACTCTTGTTGCAGCTGGAAGCTTATAACACCTTCCTAAAGACATTTCTTCCTAGGGTTCTCAAAGAGGAAGGCAAAAAGTTGGTTGCAGGGAAGGCCCACGTGTATAAATATAAGGATAGAAACTACCTAATAGTCTGAAGGGGGAGAGACCAAGTTAGATTTCCAAAAACAGTAGACGATTTCTTAGGGAACATCCAGTTAATCCACTCACCTGATCAGTTCTCACTTCTCTCTATATGACCTATTGACGGATGCTCATCTTAGTTTGTTTCCCTCAAAAGATGATCCAGAGTCAAGGATTTGGGTACAAGGGAAACACATGAGCAAATGGAAAGTTGAGGGGTGTTTTAGGTGTCTTTTTTGCTGCTGTAACTTAAAGACCTAACCAGAACAATTGTAGAGAAGGAAAGGTTTATTTGGGGGCTCCTGGTTGCAAAGGTCTCAATCCACAGACAGCAGGCTCTATTCCTCAGGGCTATAGGTGGGACAGAACATCATGGTTGAAGAGTGTGACACAGAGAAGCAGCTCACATGACTATCAGAGGCATAGAGAGAGAGAGAGACTCTCCTAGCCCAATTCAAATATATACCCCATAGCCATGCCCCCAATGAACCACTTCCTCCAGCCACACCCCACCTGCCTCCAATTACCACTCAATTAATACCATCAGAGATTAATTCACTGATTAGGTTAAGGCGATGACCCAATCATTTCTCTTTCAAACCTTCTTGCATTGTCTCCCACCTGAACTTTTGGGGACACCTCACATCCAAACCATAACAAGGGGCTAAGTAGAATCTGTTTCAGAACCATCCCTCCGATGCAAAAGAAACCTGGGGTATTCAACCATGAACACTCATCCCGCATGAATCTTATGCCTCAAGGACTGCCCTTCAGGTTGCTAAGTTCCACAGCATTCTCAGACTTCCATTAGGTAGAGAGACATGAGAACTTGAGGATGAAAGATGTCAAAGTGACAGGTGTCAGCCAACGTGGGCCAAGGAGTCAATGCAAGGCACAAACTAACATCTGCTGCACTGCCCTGAGTGTTCCCACTCCTCAACGGCTTCTCTCCACAAACCATCACACTTCTATCTCAGAACAGACCTATCCTTTCCAACTCAGCCACTTTTAGTACCATATGTCTTAGAGCCATAATTGCTATTGTAGTTGTGTAGGCAGATAAGTTTTATGTAAATTAGATTTATGCAAATTGATGAAATATGAGTTCTTGAAGAAAGAGGTGTTTTCATGAAAAATATGTTGAATGCTTCAGAATGGCTAGATGAAAGGAAGCCAATAAAAGTGATTGTTGAATTAGTGTCAACGTCCCGACCCCCCAAATTACTAATAACTTGCTGTCCTATCAGCTCTGGCTGCCCACAGTTACCATGTGCTTGCAAAAAGTAAAGACAGAAGCCAATAATCACTTAACCTTCAAACGTCTACAACCCAGTTAGAACTTCATACTGGCTAATGCCACCTTGACATTCTAGACCATCTTAAACTTATTATAATTGAATTAAAATGTCAAAAACACACCCACCAGCACCATGACAGTTCCAGTCATGCCCAAATTAGGGAAGAAAAGAGGTGATTTCCCACCTGCTCCTAGAAAGGTTTGGTTGTTTACCAATGGTATTGAGTAGGACAAAGAACCTACAGGTTCCATAGCATGAGGTATGGCTGAGAAGTGTGAAGGTGTCAGAAATTCTAACAACTGAGGAAGCTTATTCAATCAGATTGCTTCAAAACTCACTTTACTTCTTGTTTCAATGTAAAGAAACTGAAGGTGGAAATCTTAGGGGATGCATTAAGAGTGTGATTTATTAAGAGAGACAACACATAATGCCAATTAAGGGACCCAGAGTCAGAGGAAAGACCTCGGCTGTACATCAAAGATTGGCAAATGAATGTCAATTTATATGTTTTAAGTTAAAATAAAAGTCTTTAAAACATGTATGAATCATTTTTTATGAGCTCTGGCTTTAAATATATTTTTTCAATTAATCAACCAACTATTAGCCTTGCATATGTTACCTGAGACTTGCTTCAATTTCATTCCCGGAAAAATGCTGAGATGATAGTACAGAAGTGTTATATTTTAAGTTTCTCAGGGAAATTGAAGTACAAAGAGCAAGCACTTCTTTGGAAGACTAGAAATTGGGGTTAAGGGTCAAAAGCTAAGGTTTCATGCTGAGAACTGTTTAGCCCAAACACAGAACAATCAGGCAGACAAGCTTAACAAAATTAAACATTGTCTTAGGAAGGTAAATATTCCTGTTTAACTGCTGCACCTCGATTAAGCCTTGCAAGATCACAAGAAGCACAGCAATGCAGCTGCAAGGATAAGAAAGGAAAGCCCCAACAAACAAACCTTTAACTAAATTTCAGAATTAGAAAGTCGTCAAATTCTTAGAGGCATAAGGTTAAAAATGCTTCAACTCCAGAGACTGCTTGGAGTCCCATTCTCTTCTGATCATTTAACACTAAAATAATTTATTTTATACTTTGGCTGCTTGGACACTTGTCACTTTAGAAAGATTCATTCTTTGGTTCTTCAGGGTGACATGATTCAGAAGGTTGGACACCAGGCTTTACAGGTCAGAGCACCAGCAATGACTGACTGTGGATATATTCTTATGACTCTGGAAATTCTTTAGAATAGCGAAGCAAGGCTACAAGATTTTGCTTTTTGTAATTCCTCAAAATTTCAAAACAACATGGTAACCACATTGTGGCTTCCTTTCTCCAGAAAAAAACCATTAGTTGATTAAATGAAATCAGAAGTTAACACTATGTTTCTAAACTTATATGCATAAAGAAAACATCCAGTAAAGTTCAAAGTTTTATATTGTTCATTCCCCATGCTATTCCAGAGATAATTAAAGCTAACTTATAAAGTAACATAAAATGCAGCAAAAGAATAGGAACATCTATGATTTTAATTTCTCAGAAATATCAAAGAATTCATAGAATTTAGGTTTAAATATTAATTCACTTTCTTTTAACCAGAAAAATGAAATACATTGTCTCCTTTTTTCGTTTAATGGTGTAGATCACCTCCTAATTTTGTGAGCCCCAGGGCAAAAGTACAGTAAAGGCTTTCCAAAGGGGGCCAATGACCTTCCCCTCCCAAGCTTCCCACATCTCCACACAGCACAGTGTGAGACCTTAGGTGCACCTCTGCAGACCCCAGTCTGCATGTTCAACTGCTTTTCTCAGCATTCACCAGCAATGCCTCGGCCATCTCTTGACTCTGGGATGCTCTCACTGACAAAGGGTTTTGCATTTAGAGAATAGATTCGATGGACTTGGGTCTGCTTAGGCAGAGAATCCTGCAGTCCAGGTGTGGTAAGTGGAAAGATGGCCTCACGGAGATGGCCACTCCCTAGTCCCTAGAAACCATGGGTACGCTATGCTACCTGTGTTGGAACTCATAAAATGATGCTCCAAAATTTGACACTTTAAAATGATGAAAACCTTGTAATTAAAGGAAATGGGAAGACTTTAAAAACTGCCTTACATCAAAGCACCCCTGAATTTCCCTCTTTCTCCCACTAAACATAAGGAAGGGCTCCCTGAAATTTCCTTGTCGACTGAGGGCCTTGTTTGCCTGGATAAATCAGTGCACTGTGTTTGTAAAGAAATGTCTTTTTAAACAGTTCAGTCTCCTTGATCCAGTGGTTCGACTACTATGAATATATTTGAGGAATATGTGTTTGAGGGTATGCTCAAACCATTTTTCAACATTCTCAACCTTTTGAAATCAGAAATTTCACTGACCAAAACAAAACACAGAAAGTTCCTGCAAATTCCGACACATCCATATGACAGAGTCTTGCACCTCCAATTAGAAATCCCGTTTTTAAAGGGTTTGGAAGGGTGTGAGGAAACACATAGGTTGTTAAGCAAAAATGGGAACAAAATTGTTTACACAATCTGGCCCTAAAATTGTAAAAATATATAAATATTCATAATCACTTTTTTTAAAATGGAAGAACTAAAAGCCTGCAAATGATTTATTTTGGATCTTTTCACAATAAATGCTAAGATTTTTTAACTCTGACTCTTAACAGCCAAGTCTTCATGTCCTTCAATCCCATGGAAGAACATTACCCGTATTTTAAATAGCTCAAGTTGTAAGACCTGAATTAATACATGAATAACTATGTAATTGTTTATTTTTTGTTTATTATTTCTATCCCCAGCTCTGGCTCTAACTGAGGCATGAAGAGTATAGCCATCTATAATAAAACCAAATTTAGACACTTCCTTAACTGAGTCACACTCTGGAAAAAAAGTGCAGAATTGGAGAAATGAGATTTAGGACAGCTGATGATGAAATTATTAGTCTGTGGTTCGGAACAGTGGTTGTCAAAGTCAGATCCCAGGACCACCCAATAGACATTTCACCCAGGAACTTGCTAATGTGTTAGAAATGTAGAATTTCAGGCCTATCCCAGCCTTGCTGAATCAGAAGCCCTCCCTGGGGTAGCACAGAGCAGTGTCTGCTTAACAAGCTCTCTAGGGGATCATAAGGTAGGGTGATATTTGAGATCATCAGTCTGGTTGGATGGTCCTTTGCTGACATGCATGAACTGGCAGAGCGGGGCATGAGGTACAGGGGTAGTGATGGTTGGCTACGTCACTTCACACCTCCTATGTTTTCCAAGGGAGTTGACCTCAGGCAACTCATTTGATCTTCAGAAGACTTTGTGATTTAGAAAAAGAAAAAAATATATGTAGCACTAATAGCCACAGCAAGGACATACCATTATAGACAATTGAAAATGGAAACTTTGTTTCCAAGTCTCAGTGATTCTGATTCAGTGTGGAGGACAGATTTGGATGCCTAGCTATAAATGCTTGTGGAAATTTGCTGCATGGGTTTCCCCAGTTAATGACCTCCCTGTATCCTGCAAATGGAAGACCAGTGGTCAAGTGGTATCTCTGTTTTGGTCAGTCCATCCCTCATCATGGAACCACCTCCTCATTTTGAAACCAGACTCAGCCTCCATTCCAGGTGATCCATCACATATTCCATCTCCCTTCCCATAGGAATGGACGTGTGATTACCAAGACAGCTCTCCATTGGTTTGATCAAAGGGACTGACCAAGAGGTTCCATTTGACTCAAAATTCATCAAAGGAGTCCTTTCCATGTATTTAATGTAAACATACTTAGGGACAAGCTATTTCCCCTGTTCTCTGAAATTAATAAATTGGGTTGTTGTGAGACTGTACCTAGGTGTAAGGCACCTGCAATTTTTTCATGGCATGAAGGAAGTATATACATCAGAAGAGAATGATGCTTATGAAAATCACACACACACAAAAGAAACACAAAGTCTACTACTAGACACATGTCTATCCCTAGGGAGAGAAAGAGAGAGACAGGGGGTGAATAAGTCTGAGTGTGTGTGTGTTGGAGTTCTATAAGTTGACAAGTACATACATTTCTGTGCCCACCACAATAAGGCTGTGGAACAGATCCATCACCCCCCAGAATTCCTCCACACTTCTGTAATTAACCTCTTCATAGGCCCTGACGGCCATTGATTCATTTTCTGTTCTATGACTTGTCCTTTGCAAAAAAATCACATAAATAGAACCATATAGTATATGATATTTTCAGTCTCATTTCTTTCACTTAATATGTGCTTGAGATTCATCCGTATCTTTGTGTATCAGTAGTTCATTATTTTCCATTGTTGAGAAGTATTCCATTATGTGGATGTTCCAATATTTGTTTATCCATTCCCTTAGGGAAGGACATTTGGTTTGTTTCCAGTTTGGGGAAATCATGAATGAAGCTACAATAAACACATGCATCCACAGGTTTTCATCTCACTTGGATAAATACCTGGGAGTGGGATTGCTGGGTCCTATGGTAAATATACGTTTGACTTTGTAAGAAACTGTCAAATTATTTCCGAATTGACTTTGCCATTTTGCATTTCTTTCAGTCATGTATGAGAGTGCCTATTTATTTACCCCAGAGTTCTTAAGTCCAGCCAACCCTTTGACTTCCCAAATGTACCAGCTAATAAGTTTCTAACTTGAGTTTAGTTGCCATCACTTCCAACCAAAAAATCTTTGCTAACATAGTTTGTAAATAATACAGTTAACCTTCTTCATATAATTTAATCTTTCTCTGTATTTCTATTTGTCATTCACGGGGATAATGGTTGGGTACCTATAAGGAAGATTCTGTTCTAGGAACCATAAAGGAATATATTTCTAAAGTTTTAATTTTTCCTCAAGGTATATCATTAGCCATGTAAAAATTTAGGGTATGTTCTCTGGGTTTGAAGTGGAATATCCCAGCAATTCCTGTCATTCCTAAACTAAGATCCAGCCTGTTCTTATGACTCTGAGAAGAAAATACATAATCACCCCCAAAAGATGTATTATTAATGTTCACTTTGGGTGATGGGGATTGGTTCCAAGGTTATATTAGAACGTGGTATCTCTCTCTCTCTCTCTCTCTCTCTCTCTCTCTCTCTCTCTCCATACACATACATATATAATATTATATATTTTGTATATAATATTTGAGAACGTTAGCGATTTTAAGCTAAAGGACATTTTAGTCATGATTATTTCAATCACCTAAAATAAATGAACTATCATTTTCTGCTACACAGGTTTTTTCATAAAGGACTACTTTTCTAGGAAAGCTGAGGTTGAATATCATCTTCCTGGAAACTTTTCACTATTTAGCATGACTATCTAGAAGTCATGCTAAATAAGATCTCCTTTTCCAGGGGAAAAACTGGACAAAAGTCTATCTGAGACCCTAAGCCTAGGTATTTGTTGGAGGCAGAACCTAGAGAACATCATTATAACAACTTCTAATCAGTGTCATTATTTCATATCAAGTTTCTAGACAATGCATTGGGAAGTAACAGTGCCTTTTTTTTTTATGAAAACATAATGTACGGTTGTTTCTGATTCTCTCCTGACCTTCAGCAGACAGACAGGACTGTCTTATCTTCCTCTTATTCTGTTCTCCAGGTCAGTCTGTAGAACCTGCATCAGGGACTGATAGTAGATTCTGTTAGAATTTCTATGGAAAAACCCCTTTATATAAAATCCTCTTTCAATGTCTATCCAGATTTTTGACTAGTTGGAAATGTATTTTTAAAAAACTATGATATAATAATTACATCACTGAGAGATTTTTTTTCCTAGTAAAAACTAATACTGTCCAATGTAGGGAGTTTACTTACTGTCCCAATGGAAACAGAGTTAGACTGGGTTATTGCTCAATGTCCATTCCAGTGACATTAATCTCTGAAAATAAAGACCAAGTGAAAATAATTGAGTCTGGTCCAGTTACACTGTAACAGAGAACAATTCACTTCACATAAACCTATGAAATAGGCAATGACACCCAGTTTATGTCAGAAAGGCCTCCTGAGAAGATAAAAACTGATCTTAATTTTAAGGGAACTTTTTCAAATTTTTACAAATGCATACGTAATCTCTTGCCAGGAACTGGCAAATCACTCAATGTTACGGACAGTAAACAGAACTGATCATACTAGGAGCACCTACCAAGGAAAAGCTATGAAGGAAAATGAGACAAGGAGAAGTGTACTGGGAGAGAAGTAGGGAGAATATTCTGAGATGGGAATTCGGGGTCAGTGAAGTTGCTGCAAGATGTGTGGCATGTATATCCCCATCTGAGGTCCTCAAGGGGACAGTGTGGATGCCCTGTGTGTGGCAGGGCAGGCCATTCCTCACCTCACCCTCACCCATGCAGGGAATCTGCTACTCTTTTTTGTTCTTCTGGCTAACAATTACCTAATAAATTTTGATGTGCACAATATCTCCCTGAGCAAAATAAAGGTGCTCACCTACTGGAGTAGATAGATATTTAAAAAAGAAGACTTTCATCTCTCTCAGGTGGAATAGTATTTCAAATAGTCAAGATGTCACCAATACGCAAGAATTGCAGGGTGATGTTAGGCACTACATAGGGCCTAAATCAATGAATTTACAGCCCGTTACAGCAAATCTAGGGAGAGAAAACAGTTAAACATATGGCTAGATGACATTTGTAAATATTAACTTACAGTTTTCTCTTTTTTTTTTTTTTTTTTTT
>JAJEJO010002014.1:360178-424763 GCA_020662805.1 Glaucomys volans
TCCCAAGTCGCTTGGATTACAGGTGTGCGCCACCACGCCCGGCTCCAGTTTTCTCTTTTATTTATTTTTATCTTATTTACTTTTCCCTTCTTCCATCCAAGTAATCATTTGGATATATTAACAACTGAACATACATAGAGATACACATTTTTTTTTTTTTTTTGCTTTCTCTAATTTCCTTTCTCTCATCTCCCATTCAAGTATTCCTAAGGTGAGATGGAGAAGGAAAGAAAGGAAACTTCTTTGGACAGGAAGTGATTTAAAATGAACTTAGGTTAGGAATTTATTAGAGACCCTTTTTCAGAAGTCAAGGACTGGCTGACCTTCAGAACCCCTGGGTGAATGAATTAGCACTATGTTCGTGGTGGTAAAAATGCAAAATGGCAGAGCCCCTTTAGAAATAATTTGGCAGTTTTTTTACTCATTATTTTTGTAACTAAAATATAAAAGATGTGTAGTAATACAAAAAATAGAATAAAAAATGCTGCTTTTTAAATGTTTCAACCAGATAGCATAAGGCCAGTTACTGGAAACAGGTCTACAAATGCATGTAAGGAGATTGACAGCACAGAGAAGACACTGCAATTTGTTTTTAAACCCACTGGAGTGTGGGGGAATTAGAAGAAATAAGTGGAGTACTCAGAAGAATCAGGAAGTCCCCATTTCAAACAAAGTATATAAAATACATTTCCTAAGCTTTGGAGAAAGAGAGAGAAGAGTGAATAGGCATAGAAACCTCTGCGAGTTAATAAAGTATTCACAGATTAGGGGCATAGGAGTGAGTATAGTATATTCTAGCTAGATGGTTCTCTAATAATATTTTTTTAATTTAATTTAATTTTTTTCAGACTTCATTTTGATTCATTGTACACATATGGGGTACAAATTTTCATTTCTATGGTTGAGCATGATGTACATCATACTATACCATTTTTGTTAATCATACATGTACATAGGGTAATGATGTCTGTCTCATTCCACCATTTTTCATACCCTCACCCTTTCCTCCTCTATTTCCCTCTACATAATCTAAAGTTCCTCCATTCTTCTCTCACCCTCCACCCCCCCAATCAGATTATATATTATCATCAACTTATCAGGGAAAATATTCGGCCTTTGTTTTTTTGGGATTGGCTTATTTCACTTAGCATGATAATCTCCAATTCCATCCATTTGTCTGCAAATGCCATAATATTATTCTTCTTTATGGCTGAGTAGTATTCCATTGTATACATATACACCACAGCTTCTTTTTTCCATTCATCAGTTGAAGAGCATCTAGGTTGGTTCCACAGTCTAGCAAATTAAAAAACAACTCTAAGATTTCATCTTACTCCAATTAGAATGGCTATTATCAAGAACACAAACAATAATAGATGTTGACATGGGTGTGGGGAAAAAGGCATACTTTTATATTGCTGGTGGAGTTGCAAATTGGTGCAGCCACTCTGGAAAGCAGTGTGGATTTTCCTCAGAAAACATGGATGAACCCACCTTTTGACTCAGTTATCCCACTCCTCTATTTATACCCAAAGGACTTAAAATTAGCATACTACAGTAACGCAGCCACATCAATGTTTATAGCAGCTCTAATAATATTGAAGCAAGAAATTTAAAAAATGGGTTTTGCAACTCTGGAAAGCAGCAGAAGATTCCTCAAAAAACTAGAAATGGAACTACCATACGATCCAGCCACCCCACTCCTCAGTATATGTCAGAAAGAATTAAAATCAACATGGTATAGTGATACAGTCACCTCAACGTTTACAGCAGCACAATTTACAATATCCAAGTTATGGAACCAACCCAGATGTCCATCAATAGATGAGCGGATTAAAAAACTTTAAGTACAAAATTCTTTTTAATTACACATGACAATTCACGGTGACATAATTATAAAAGCATGGGCTATAATTTGACATGGTTCAGTCCCCAGGACTTCCTCTTCCCCTCTAATCCTCCCACCCCCTATTCCCTTCCCTCTACTCTACTGATCTTTCAGCTATTTACTTGGAGTTGTTTTCATTAGTGTCTTGTGGATGTACATGATAGTGAGATTCACTGTGGTGTATTCACACATGTATAGAGGAAAGTTAAGTCAGATTTATTCCACTATTTTTTCCTATCCCATCCTTCCTCCCTTTACTTTATTCCCCTTTGTGAGTTTAACTCAGCTTTAAAGAAGAATGAAATTATGGCATTTTCTGGTGAATGGATGTACCTGGAGAATATCATACTAAGTGAAAAAAAAAACCTGACTCATAAAATTAAAATTTGAATGTTTTCTCTCATATGTAGAAGCTAGACCAAAAGAAGGGGAAAAAGAGGGAGGGGGGAATCAGTGCAGTAGAAGAAAGAGGTTGAGGTGGAAGAAGGAATAATGGGAAAAGGGAAGAAATATGGAATTAATTTGATGAAATTATGCTATGTGCATGTATAAATGTGCTAGGGAGAATTCCACCTTTATGTACAGCTATAAAGCATCAATTAAAATAAATAAATAAATGAGTAATAGGAAGGCCAGCAGAGTAGAAGGCAGAGGGAAGAGGGGAAGGAAAGACAGGCAGCACCTGGAACTGAAATGGAGTCAATGGAATTCCATGCATGTATGGTTATGTCAAAATAAAACCAACCATTAGGTATAACTATAATGCACTAACAAAAGAATAAAAATGCATCTGGGAAGAAATGGAGAAACAGGCTAACATTTACCCATGGTCTCACTCTGAAGTACAAACAGCTTCAGTTTCACTGGCTTTAGAATACACTCCGCATTGCTTTCTCATCTTCCCTGTTTCACTCTTCCCTAGATCCCACTCCCATTCCTTGGGGTCGTGTTCCATGATACACTATGCACACTCAAGACCTTTCCATAGACAAAGTTTTGCAAGATAATGGAGGAAACCCAGGTTGCACAGGAGTAGTGTAATCTGAGAAGCTATGGGATCGATTTTGAAGATGCTGCTTCCCACTTAGACGTCACCACTGGTCATCTCTTGCTATTTGATTTGGCTTCCTAACACTTCGTGGGCTCTTGAAAGTCCCACCTGGACATCAAGTTCATCTAGCTGCTCTCATTCTCCATTCTTCTTGAACCTCTTCACAATATTTGAGAACAATGACTTGATGAGTCCTGGAAACTTGGATCTTCTTTGTTTTTCAGTATATTAGACCTAGCATGTGTTTTTCCTCCCTTTCTGAATATGATGGCTTTGACTCTTGTTCTTGCTGCCATTATGCTCATATGAATTTAATCTCTCTGGAGCTACCTCCATCCACTTCAGTGTTAGATAAACAACTACTGTCTCTTTTTATGAATGGGTTTCAAAACTGGGTTTATTTGTAAACCCTGAGGTTCTTCCTGAATTCAACCCCACATTTACATCCATTTGGCAGGAATTGCATTCTAGATGTCTCGTACAAGCTCAATATGTCCAAAAACTAAGCCAAAAATTCACTCCAAATGGCAAATGAAAAACACCATTAAGACAATGATAAAAAGATGGAGATAAGAAGGGGAAAAAGTAAATAAATGACCATTCTAAACATTCATCCTAGGAAAAGATAAGAAACTAAAAATCATGGAGATAGAATATTACAGCCTCATAAAGCTAAAGAATGGTAACATCGTGGGGAGAGTTAGGCGGAGTTGAGAGAAAAGCAATTTTAGGCTGGGCACTGTGGGGCACACCTGTAATCCCAGCAGCTTGGGAGGCTGAGGCAGGAGAATTGCAAGTTCAAGCCAGCCTCAGCAACTTAGCGAGGCCCTATACAACTTAGTGAGACTCTCTCTCAAAATTTTAAAAAATAAATAAAGGTCTGGGGAGAAAAAGAAAAAAAGGAAAGAGAAAAAAAGAAAAGCAATTTTAGGATGAAAGGAAAGGCTGTTTTGGTGATAGCAGTACCTGTCCTAAGTATTTTCCTTGTGTGGTTCTATGTATATCAGAATTCCTGGGGTGCTCCCTTAGTTTTCTGCTGATCTTGGTTGCACATCACTTCTTGGTTCCTACTTTATTTAGTCTCACAGTGACTTCTTGAGAAAAATGTCACCAACTCCCATCAAAAGCAGGAAATAAATATGTTATACATTCTGATATATGAATATTAGAATCAAAAGTAAAATCAACAAATATAAAAATAATCACTAAAATTGCCAACTGGAATCTTACTGCTATCAAAATTTCTAAAATCACTACTTGCTCTCTAGAAATGACTTAAATATTTGCTTCATATCATTTAAAACATTTGAGATATTTCAGGAAAAATATCATTCTTTAAATGCTTCCACCAGACAGCATAAGGCCAGTTGCTAGAAATAGGTCTACAAACTAATGTAGAGATCAACAGCACAGAGAAAATATCATATTTTGTTTTTCAATCCTGGAAGCCTCTTTCTCTGTTTGGAGGTCTGAAAGCAGTCACCTTCTCAAATTTCCTGTTTCTTTCCTCACCCACCTTTTTGCCATTAGGAGCTTGTTAATTGCTGTCTTGGTAACAAAGGAAAACAACATCATTGTGCTGCTCATAAAAGACTGTATAAATTGCTTCCCTTCCAAAATGCAATGATTTTAATTGACTTTATTTTTTTCCCAAAAAGAAATAGAGATGTACAATCATAGTGAGGTCTGCCCTCATTAATGAAGATGCGTCATTCATTTAAGATGAAAAATGGAAGCCTGGCAAATATCCATTTTGCAGATGCCCAGCCTGTAACATACAGAATCTGGTGTGTGAGTCTCCTTTATTCCTCTTCACACTCAGCTTTCCCTCCTGGGACCCAATAAAGGACTTGGGAGCAGGTAAAAAGCAGCACATTATTCTGTAGCTTTATCCTTGCTGCACTTTGGAAAACAGATTTGCAGGCTCTGAACCAACAAGCAATAAGTCACTCAGCCCATTTTCTCAGAATTACCTCTGCACTCTTACTGTTTGCTTCCCAATAACTCTATAACCACAGAAAGTAACAAATACGCAAAGACATTTTCTTCTCTGCACTCAGAAAGCTACGCCTTCATGAATATCTCTTCCTTAGCTATTTCCTAATCCAATTTTTTCATGTCAGAGCTAGGAATTTGTGTGACAGGGTATTTGGTACATTTCCACAAGGCAAGGCTCAGCCACAATTCTTTCATTCTTGGTAGCTTTGAGTTGCAGCTTCACAGGTTAAGTCTGTGATAATTAGCTGATCTCTCAGGTCAGGGAGGGGTGGTGTTAATGAGAACCCCACGTTATTAAAGAAGCTTAAGGGATGGGTAATAATGGTGAGTGTTTTTACTTTGTGTGTGTGTGTGTGTGTGTGTGTGTGTTTGTGTGCGTGCATGTCTGCTTGTGTGCATGCTGTTGGAGAGTAACATGATAAAAATTTCATCTACTCAAAAATGTTTGTCATACCCTGATCTCCGTTTATTGAGCACTTACTATGTGAGTATATAGCTGTGAATGAAATTGCTCACGTTCTTATTTTCTGTAGAAATTACATACTGAATGCGAAGCAAGATGAAAAATTAGGTAATTCAAAATGCATTTACAAAGTAAGTCCACATTAATGGTGTCATGAAGAAAACCAAGGAGGTCTAGTGATAGAGATTGTGCCTGGGGGGTAGGCAGGGCTGCTTAAGAGGAGGTGATATCAAGTTGATATCACAGTTTTAAAACCTGGCACCATTTTGATATTCCACCCATCAAGACGTGGCATCCACATCCTCATCCTGTGAATCTGGGGTTTTCTGACTGCTTGACAAATACAACAAAGCGGATGTGATGCTGGACAGTTCCTAGGCTCAGGCCCTGAGAAAGTGGCAGCTTCCACCTCATGTCTCTAGAAAGAGGCAGTCTGGGAGCCTGGCACCATGATGGAGAGCGCCCAAGCAACACGCTCTGAATAGTCTACCTTATATAGGCCATTTCCTTCTTCTGGCATCTTGCCACATGTCTCTTCCTAAAGCAATCACTTCTGTCACTGAACTGTAGCCCCACCTAATGGGAAATGCCCCATATCAGGACTATGTGGAAACAGAGCTACTGAGACTTAATCCGGACCTCCAGGCTATATGTTATACCTGTGGTATCTATAGGAAAAGATATTTATGGTCAGTGTAAATGCATTATTCTTTGCTTAGGAAAAGGACACATAACCCTGCTGGTCCTAGGATGTAAACTTTAAATTGCAGGAAGCACAGCTCAGTGTGAGAAATAGCTTGGGGTCAGGCAAGCACTTGAGCGACTTTTAGGTCCATGGCACTTTTCAACATGTGTACTTTCTCTAACTCTATCTAGGCTTGTCCCTGAGATAAGACAAAGAAAAGTCAAAGCCAACTCCCCGTTCCTCTGGTAGTGTCAGGAGTTGAATCGGGATTTTACATGGTGACTCCTTTTCATTTTTCTAGGATGAGCTGATTAAGTCATTTTGCTTCATGAGCAATGAAGAGTTTAGGGTTGATTTTTCTCCTGGCAACAGTTAATTCTGGTGAAAAGACATCATGAAAATATTGATGGGGAACAGCAATATTAATCCATCAGCCATTATTTATTAGTGATATGTTGTGTAACAAATACAACTCATAAATTTAATGAAATGCAATGTCATTAATCACTCACCATTTATAATGAAGGCCCATAGAACTTCTTTTGAACATTTTCCTCTCACAATCTGCTTATTGCAAGCTTAGCTGTGACTGCCTTTTCTATCCTGTGACAAATCCCCTTTCCTTCTTTACTTTCTAATTACTAATCCTCCTTTATGATTCTATGGAAAGTAACTATTTTCTCTGTCTGTTGCTATGGCTTCCCAGGGGAAAGCAAATTCTCCCTTCCTTATTGCTGAGAGCAACCTGTTTTGTTTTTTGTTTTTTGGTTTTTGGTTTTTTTTTTTTTTTGCTTCCAGGCAGAAATGTATGCAATCCCCAAAGGAGAATTCCTAAATGGTCTAAGACAAAATATGAACGAATTCCATTTAGCTCGTGATTTGTCTAGAAGTGTATAATGTAACTCGCTCCCGCCAATAAGATGGAAGGAGAATTCTGCTGGGACATTTGGGTATGATTTTCTATCTTAAAGAGTAGATACCAGGAAAAGAATGCCTTCCTAATAGTCCCTTGCTTCTTGCTCAAGGCACAGCCATGGGATAATGTGATGTTTGGAGCTGAGGCAGTCATTTTTGGAAACAGGTATCATTATGAAGATGATAGATGAGAAGGATGAAAAATTCCACACTTTCTGTACTATCTCAAGTTGACAAACCCAGAGACTTCCTGAAACAAGGATTCCCATTAGGTAGTAACTCTCCTCTCTTCAAGGGTGTAATCCATGCTTATTCAGGTATTTGGATGGATATGCTTGTACTTTGCATATCAGAGGAGAGAAGGGTAGGGCAGGATCATTTATAACAATTGTTATAGGGCACGCTGGAAATGATGAACCCAACACCATATACTAAATACTAAAAGTGCTATGTTGAGTTACAAATTTATAAATAAAATGTGTTCATCCTCATGCCTTGTAAAATATTCTAGTATAAAAGCTGAAAAGCCAACAGACGTTTTTAACATTTGGATCCTTTTGGGAGCATCATAGTGGAACATGGTGGTTGACACAAAGCCAGCCTACCTCAGTCCCAGATCCATGTTTTGGTTCTCTTCGCTTCTTAGACACCAGCTCTGTCCTAACCCTAAGGTATCTTGAGAGAACATGCTTAGACACATTAGCTCAAAAGTTCAAGTTTTATTCACATTCTTCAACAACCATCTTCAGCCCACCCTTTGGACACCAGGGTATGGTATAGCTCCAGAAACATGGATATAGGGAGGAAGCACATGTGGACCCCAAAAGGAAATCATGATTACATGGAAAGAGATTTCATAGTCCTGGGTACTTGAAGTACGATTTAGACAAAAAAGCTAGGAATTTTGCAACATGAAAGGAATGGGGCTCTCCAAAGCAAGTGGCTTGGAGCAGCTTCCTTCTCCACTGGGTCTAAGGAGGTTCTGAGAAAGATCCTCTTCAGAGAATATCTTAACCCAAACATCACAAAGAAACAGACTGAAATGTAAAGTCCCAATCACTGTGATGATCTCTAGACACACCTCAAAGAGCAGATCCCTCTTTAATTTTCTTTGTAAGATACAACTTCATTCGATTTTCCACAAATGAAAAGTGGTTGATTCTTAGATGTAAATCCACAGAGATGTATTTACCATGAACTGATGAAGCTTAAGCACCAAGGCCCCTCACTCATGCCACTTCTGAGAAGAAGTCTCAATACTATAGTCACACCAATGCTATTGTAGCCTTCTACTAAACAAGTGGGCAGACATCACCACATACTAAACTTGGGAGAATATGTTTTGTGATATGTCTACACTAAGAACCTTCTTAATTCTTAACTTAAAAAGTTTCTCTTCCAATGTAAAATGGAGCAACCATTGTAGAAAATAGTCTGGAGATTCCCTAAAAAGTTAAACATGGAATAACCATGGGATACAGCAATTCCAATCCTAGATATGTACCCAAGAGAATTGAAAACAAGAACTCAAATACTTGTACACTAGTGTTTCTTGGAGCATTATTCATGATACTCATAAAATAAAAGCAACCTAAGTTTCTCTTAATGGAAGAATGGATAAATGACATATGATACACTGTAGATGAACCTTGAAAACATTATGCTAAATTAAATAAGCTAGATACCAAAGAAAAAATACTATATAATTCAACAGCTGTGGGATATCCAGTGTGTTAGCTTTCCAAATATATAACAAAATATATGAGGCAATTTAAAAAAAGGGCTTTGGCTGATAGTGTTGGCAATTTCAGACCATGATTGATGAGACCCATTGCTTTGGAACTGTGATAAGGCTGTCTATAGTTGTAGAAACACAAGGCAAAGCAAAGCTGCTCACTGCTTTCTAGGTGATTCTAGGAAACACAACCAGGTAATGGGTGATGGGAATAAGACTGGGAAGGGGAAGAAGCTAAGGCATGGTAGTTATGAGCAGGTCACCAATATGGGTAGCCAGGACTAAGCTCCAATTGGGACCTCTGAGTTACCATGTAGAAGACATCTGCATGTAGCCCCATGTGTAGGGTCTGAGCTGGTCCATGCATCCTTCAGTTCCCATGCATTGCTAGCTGAACGTTGCTCCTGGAGGTATCAATTTCTTAGCACTTCCAACCTTCCCACCTCCTGGAACACAAGAAAGTCCTCAGGTGGAAAGGAGCAGATGTCTGCAGACAAACGCCTCCCATGCATGTTGACATGGTGAAGACCCAGGGAATCTGGGAGGGGTCCACCATTGTCAGCCTCTATGAGCAACTTGGAAAATCAAAATAGAAAAGGGGCTCTGTGTTAATTTCATAGGGTTGCTGTGACAAAGTGGTGGCTTTTAACAACAGAACTGTGTTTTTCTCATAGTTCTGTAGGCTGGAAGTCCAAGCTCAAGGTATCAGCAGGGGCAGGCTCACTCTAAGACCCTGGGTAGACTCCTTCCTTGCCTCTTCCCAGCACATGGACAGGGGCCACCCATCCTTGGCACTTCTCAGCTTGCAGCTGTGTAACTCCATTCTCTGCCTCTGTGGTCACTTGGCATCACCCCTGTGTGTGTTCCTAGGTGTTGTCTTCACATGGAATTTTCCTCTTCATATAAAGACAGCAATAGTAATGGATTAGAGCCCACTGTCATTAGCTCATCTTAACTTGAATATATTTGCAAAGATCCTATTTCCAAATAATTCACAGGAGCTGGAATTAGTACCTACCATTCAACATATCAATTTAGGGAAACTAATTCATTCCACAACCTCTCTGGTCTGTTTTCTATTTGAAAAATGGGTATAATCATTTATGTCTTATGGATTTGTTATTGGGGAGGAAGAAAACCTCAATTACATAAGACATGATTAAGCAATCCGGGAGAATCCTATGACACAAGCCTGCTCTGAAATAACCCCAGAGAACTTTGAAATAAGAGAAATAGGAGTATCCATTGATAATCAAACTTTGAAATGAAAAAGAATCAGAGCATAAATATACAAAATTATTTTTTAAATAGGGCACAAAATGCCAGGCATGCCTGTAATACCAATGAGTTGGGAAGCTGAGGCAGGAAATTCACAAGTTTGAGGCCAGCCTTAGCAACTTAGCGAGGCCCTAAGCAACTTAGCAAGACCCTGTCTCAAAATAAAAAATAAAAAGGACTGGGGATGTGGTTCAGTGGTAAAGCACCTCTGGTTTCAATCCCCAGTACCCAAAAAGTAAAAAATAAAAAAGAGCACAAATAGTGACATAATGAAAGCATTCACCTTTCCAAAGAATGTCTTATTTGGAAACGGTTTGTTCAGTCCTGGGAACAAGAGTAATCAAAGTATTTCTCAAAAACTGCTTGTTCCCAACCCCACAGGCAGGAAAGATGTCCTGGACTTTCCTTTAAATAGAAGGCCCTCCTTCACAGAGCCCCAGCCTCGAGCCCCTAGTCCCTAACTCCTGGGTGGGCCTGCTTTCTGCCCACCAGTCACCTGCAGAGTCTGATTGGATTTCCTGTGTTGCCTGCCTTCCCAGGGAGACTCCCCCAGCTGTTGCACGCCTCTCATCTGCTTTGTTTATCACTATAAATCAATATGCTGCCAATCAGATTTTATTCTTCAGTAGTAACTTGCATCTCCAGCCCTGAGAACTACATTCCTTCTTTCTGGCAATGATTTTCAGACTTAGGACACAGGATGTGAGCCAGGTAGCATGAAGAGGAAGGCAGCCAGACTCTGTCAGGTCAATGTGCCAATCCAGTTGCTTTTGGATACATCCATCTATTCTGGTGGTTCTCCTCTTCCGTATCTTCCACTTGAGGATCGGGAGACTGCTGTTAAATGCAGATTCTGCTTTCACCAGAATCTGACTTATTTTGCAGTAGGAATGCCTCAGACTCTGTGAGGGAGTCTGAAAATCTGTGATTCTAACAAATTCATTGTGTTTCTGATGTTATTGCTATAGGGTCCACACATTGAACACAATTAGACCTTGCTTCTCAAAGTGTGGTCCAGTACACCACCACCAGCATCATCAGTATCACCTGTGAGTTGTCAGAAATGGACTTCCCTGAGCCTCAGTTAGACCTACTGAATCAGAAGCTCCAGGGGGTGGGACCCACTGATCTGTATTTTAATGAGTCCTCACAGTTCTCATGCACTCGAGAATACACATCTAGAACTTGAGCTTACACAATATGACGGTTTTGTTTCCCCCCGTCTTCCATGAAAGACTGAAGGAAGTTAAACATGTATACATTAAAATCACTTTGGCATCAATGAACATGAAGAGAAGGAATCTGGAGTGAACATATCAGATGAGTGAACTTGGATTCCAAGGGAGGGGAAGGAGGAAAGAGAATAATCCTAGAGGCATGCAAATCCATACAGACTGCAGGCTTTCTTCCCAGGGAATGAAAACCACATCTGAGATGAGCATAGAGACTCATGATTAGGGAATCCAGGAACACTCACTTGTCAGAGCAGGAAAATAATTGTTGTAAAGATATGTACAATATACAGAAGGTTTCTCCTCTTCTTTTCCTTTGCATTTCTATGATGCAAAATGTGATGTTTTATATTCACAGAATATTTAGACAATTTAGAAACACATGAAGAAAATTAAACATTCATAATCACTATCCACTCCTCTTTATACATTGGAAATTTGAATATGTAAGATACAATTATATATATATAGTAAGAAACATTTATATATATGTGTGTATATATGTGTGTGTATATATATACATATATATGTGTATATATATGCTTTTTCATCATTGTGACCAAAAAAAGACATGACAAGAATAATGCATAAAAATAAAAGTTGATTTTTGGCTCACGGTTTCAGAGGTCTCAGTTCATACACAGCTAACCCCATTGCTCTGGGCCAAAGATGAGGCAGTGCATCATGATAGAAGGGCATGATGGAGGAAAGTAGCTCAGGACATGGCAATCAGGAAGCAGAGAGAGATTTGATCACCAGGGACAAAATATAAACCCCAAAATCTGCCCCCAGTGACCTACCTCCTCCAGCCACACACTATTTGCCTACAGTTACACCCCAGTTAATCCATATCAGTGGATTGATGCACTAATTAGGTTAAGGTTTTCATAATCTAGTTTTTTCTTGCTGAAAATTCTTGCATTGTCTAACACAGGAGTTTTTAGGGGACACCTCATATCTAAACCATAACATTTGCACATGTACATATCTTATTTATAAAAATGAAAACATATGCACACATACAAACACTATACATATATAATGCTTTTACATGTAATATATACATATGTAAAAAACCTTTTAAAATAGAAATATATATATCCACATATATAAAATATATGTATTTTATACATTTATAAATTTTATAACATTTATATAAACAAAACCATGTTTTGTTTCATATAAAACATATGTACATATAGACATAGATATATACATATATAAGAAATATATAATTTTGTAGCCTGCTTTTTTTACACTCTATTGTACTTCACCCATTTAAGCAGGATATTAACACAGAAACTGCAAATTTAAAATTTTCCAGGTGTCAACCAGTAACTATCCCCGTTTTCCCCCCATACATCTAGAGGTTATACATGTTTGCAGATTACATGAGGACTCAGCAGAAAGTGAAGAGGTAAAAATCAACTTTTTCTTCCCATTAGAACCAATGAACCAGGTAATTGCACTAGGACAGCCAGCTCCAATCCCAATGTGCTGGGTCACCACCTCATACATGGTGCCCTTCACACCCCAGCCCACATGCTCAGAACCAAACCAGGGGATGGCAGAATCCAGCCTCTCACTTTTCCTGTATGTTTCAGTTCCACCATTCCAAATCTCCAGTATTGCAAAGAGTTTAGAAATGCAAAGTAAACTGAAATTTATTTCGTTTTGAAATTTAAATATATATATGTGAATTTATCTATTTCAAATATGCATATTTGAAATTTAAATATATCTACACACATATATATTTCCAGATCATCTCTTGAATTAGTGGTGTCTTAAACAGGGTTAGTAATCATGGTCATTAAAGCCATGCAAGGTAGACACAGAATTGTCCCAAAGTCACCACAAAACTCAATCCCCCTTTTTCCTTTGTCTTTACAGAGAAACCTATCCAGGCAGAGTCTAGAAAATTTTTAACAAAATGGTGCATCCCTTCATTTAGATCCTTTAAAAATAAATGATTTCGCAGAGCTCATTTCCATGTTTATTCTATTGATTCAATTTAAAACAAATTGTAACACAGAACTCATAATAAGCCCAAACAGTCCAGGGATCATTTTCATTTTTAGAATAATAAGTCTTGCTTTTTTTTTCCTTCCCTCTACTGCTACAATTATGATAGAATAGAAAATTAGATTTTAATTAATCAGCAAGGGTTCCTTCCTTCCAATGGCTAGGAATTTTGAGCCTGTAAAACTACCAAGTAGAGAAGTCACATGGATTAAAAAATGGCTTGAGAAAAAAAAAAAAAAAAAACAAATGATTCTTTGGTCCAATGCTTTTTTCTCTCCCCAGAAGTTAAGGGTAATTAGTTTGAAGCAGATTCCGTAGGCTGAGGTGGACATCTAAACAGACACAGACCATGATTACTGTGTGCAGAAACATTCTGCCAAGGGCAGAAACCAGATGCAGACCGGAAGTCTCACGTAAGACCTCAGAGGGTCAGTTCAGTCACTTTTTGTGTACAACAAGCTTGAGCCAGTGGACTTACTGCCCAGAGACACCTGCTACAGTAATAGGGCTTCAGCTTGGTATGTGGCAGGAATGTGATTGCAAATGCCATTGCTAGACTTCTCTGTTCTCTTTTCAGCTGCCCAAAGATTGGGTTTTTTCCTCAGGTACTGGCATTATGAGCCTTATTAATTATAGATCAATCTCTAATTTGAAGGTATGAGTCAAGACTGCAGGGGGTCTCATTAGCATAAGATTAAAAGCTGACTCCAAGACTATTTTGTAACCATAAAAATTCAGGCTAGATTTAGGTCTGAGTAAAGCAGTCTGTCGCAATGAGCACATCTGTAAGGGCTATTTTAAGATACACATGTCAATTTTTTTCTGAGTCCTTTTGTGACACTACCTCTGTTGCACTACTGATGGTTGAATGTGCATATGTGCTTATATAGACATGTATCAGGGAACAGCAGGCAGCAGCCATTTCTGAATTGATGAAAGGAATTTCTATAGGAATGTGTTGACTAAAATTGGAAGGCTGGGGTATGCCAGAAGACAAAGTCAAGTTCAAACACATGAAATGCTAAGTGAGCTTCATTTATTAATGATTACTGATATAAGTTAAACAGAGGTACTTTAATAAATGCATATCTTTGCCTGAACTATAATTCATTGGGGAGAAAATTTAAGGTATACTTCCTGGTACTAGGAACTACAAAACTATCAGCTGTCATTCTTTTATACGATGATGATCATGATGGATGGCAGTTTTGTGTTTGTTGCTAGGATAGGATTTTTTTTTTTTGTCATTGTCGTCATTGTTGTGTGTGTGTCTGATTTTTGTATTCTGATTTAAAAGAATGGAGTCTAGTAATTTTAAATTGGCTCCCTCCTTCTCTCCTTCCATGTTCCCTTCCTTTCCTCTTTTCTTTATCTCTCTTTCTTTCTATTTCTATCATACAGATATTTTGTTATCAATTAGGAATGGTTTTAGCTATAAGTAACAGAAAACCCAGTTCACTGTGGCTTACACAGTAAAGACCTCTGTCCCATATAATGCATCTTCTGGAGGGTGAAGGTATTGGCAATAGCTCCCTGTTCTACTTGTCATCTTTATTTTATTTATTTCTTGCCTTTGTGTATGTTTGCCTATGGGACCGAGAAGGCTGCTGTAGCTCCAAGTATCATGTCTATGCTCAAAGTCATGGAAAGAGAAATAATAGTGCTTGGATTGCTATGCAGTAGAGCAGTCCCTCATCCTTGCAGACCTTTGCTTAAGGCCCATTGGCTAGAGAACTGTGTTACGGTGTCACATGCTCACTCCTGGCAGCAGAGTAGTTTGAGAAAGTGAGTATTTACCTTTTCTTAAGCAAGGGGGAAATGGGACAAGAATGGATGTTTTGTTGGTTAAACAACAGTATCTGCCATACTCAGGATATCAAGAGGTGTGATCCACCTCATAATATTGTAGAAGCCCTTAGTTTAATGATTGTCAAATGTGCCCCCTGAACCAGGATCACAAACATCAACCGTTAAGAAATACAAGTGCCTGGGACTCCACCCTAGATCCATTTGAATCAAAATCCGGGGATGTGGGACTCAGTAATGTGGTGACTTCAATGTACTTTTAAGCTGGATAGCATTGCCTTAGTTATTTTCTCAGACTCACTTCCTGGCAGTGATTCTGAGTTACAGAGATGAGAGCATGCCTTTGAGGAAGCTCTGGGAGCGCCATGCTGGAAGTGCAGATTTTCCTGGCTCCACCCCAGGTTTACTGAATCAGAACCTCTGGGGATAAGACCCAGAACTAGTAATTTTAACAAGTTCTCAAGGTAATTGATGCACACTAAAATTTGAGAAGATGTGTCCTAGACTATTGCTTTTTATACATGTGAATCGCCTATGGATCATGTTAAAAATGTGCATTCTAATTTGGTGGGTGTTTTAGTCTTCTAGGATCATGATTACCAGAGAATGGGCAGCTTCATCAACAGAAATTTGTTTTCTCATAATCCTGGAAGTTGAAAAGATGAGATTAAAGTGTCACACCAAGGTTTATTTCTTCTGAGGCCTCTCTCCTTGGCTTGTAGATGCCATCTATGTCTTTCCCTCTGTATGAATCTATGTCCAAATTTCCTCTTCTTATAAGGATACCAATCATATCAGATTAGGGCTCTCCTAAATACTTCATTTGAACTTAATTACTGCTTGAAATTCCTTGTCTTGAAATATGGTTACATTCTGAAGTACTTTAACATATGAATTGAGCGGGGGGACAAAATCGAGTCCATAATAATAAGTACGGGGTGAATATGAGATTGTGCATTTCTGTCCAACTCAGCATCATCTGGGATGCTGCTGGCCTTTGGACCACAGTTTGAATGACAGTGACAAGGTTCTACATCACACACTGTGACCAGGCAAGAAGTGCTCCTACAATCTCATTTAGGGAACTCTCTGTATAATTCATGCATTGACCATTTATCTTTTATACATCTTTACACTTTAATGCAGTACATAATATAATAAACCTTCCATTATCTGATCTGCTCCAAATTGATTCCTCCTGGAGTTCATATAATTCTTAATTCAATTGTCCTGGGGACTCTCCTTGAGCAATAGAAATTAGAATGTTGGACTGCTGGATCAGAATTCTAAGTAACTTTGACAAATTGGAGAAACGTTACATTATAAATGAACAGGATAAAGTCCAACAGGGATAAGAGCAAGACAGAGCCCTTAGGCATGAAAAAAAAAGGATATACCATGAGAAGACCTAGAAAGCACACATGAAGTGAAAATCCAGAATCTCATCACTCAAGGTGAGAAATTATACTAAAAATGAGCATCCAGGCAAGAAATTGCATAGAATTCAGAGAGCAAATGCCTCTTTTCTAATGCAAAGTCCCAAGTTAGGAAGAAATGTATAACTGAGTATTAAAATTACTCAGTATGCTGCTAACTTTTAAATATTATCCTTGTGAGAATTATTTTTCTTGACTCCTAAACGGATATGGATATTATTGTCTACTTAAGTTACACCTGCTATATGCCTAATTCCCTTAATAGTAAATATAATAATGAAAATTGATGCTGGTTGCACATTAGAAACTTTTAAAACTACCAATGCCCAAGCCCATCAATACTGATATCCTATGGCTGCTACTGCAAAGTGCCACACATTGAGAGGCTTAGAACAGTTAATTGTCTCAAGTTTTAAACAAAGGCTATGTGTCTGAGGTTCAGGTGTTGGCTATGCTCCCTCTGAACTCTGCAGGGGAATGAGCCTTCCTTGCCTGTAATAGCTTCAGGTAGCCCCATACATTCCTTCAGACATCTGGCAGAATAACTCAAATCCTTAAATGGCATTCTTCCTATGTTCCTTCACATTTTCTTCCCTCTGTATATGTTTGTCTCTATGATAAACTTTCCCCTTTAATCACATGGAAACCAGTCATATTGCATTAGAGTCCACCCTAATGAGTCCTTTAAACTTCATTTTAACCTCCACAAAGATGATATTTCCAAATAAGGTCAAAATCTGAGATACTATAACATAGAACCTCCACATGTCAATTGGGGAGACAAAATTCAACCATAACACCATCCCAGACCAATTACATCACAGTCTGTGGGGGAATCCCAGACATGGGTATTTTGTAAGTGCCCCAGAGTGTAATGTGCAACTAAGGTTGGCCTGGGAGCAGGTCTGTGGAAGCCACCATTGTCATGCAGTCCTTGGTAGTAATGGCAGTGTAAGTGAATGCTACTTGGGGCTTTATCTGTGGTCTCAGAATTTTGACAAAGCAGTAAAACTGAGGCAATAGACAGCACATAACTATCATGATACAGTGCTTTTTCTCAATCTTGGATGCACATTGTAATAACATAGGAGCTTTTCAAGAATACTGAAGCCTGGGTACATCAATGTGATCAACGTGGGCCAAGCCTTGGGCATGGAGAATTCTCAAGACTGAAAGAGTTGAGACCAGAACTCCAGGATCTGGACTCCAAGATTTCACTCTTTCCACTCATCATCTTACCTTTCCAACACAATCTCTTAGTATATTAAAGTGAAAACTCTAAAAATACCATTTATTTTCCATTTCTCATAAAAATGTGAACATGCCTTTCTCATTTTAAAGAATATACTGTTCCCTCTTCCGGTGTCTTTGGTCTCTGTGGCAGAAGCGAGATGACAGAGGGAACGTCATCATTTGGAAAGCATCATAATAAGACACATACATTGTGCCCCCGCTGTGGCTCTAAGGCCTAAGGCCTACCATCTTCAGAAGTCGACTTACGGCAAATGTGGCCACCCTGTCAAGAGCAAGAGAAAGTTTAACTGGAGTGCCAAAGCTAAAAGACAACATACCACCAGGGCTGGTCCAATGAGGCACCTAAACATTGTACATGGCAGATTCTGGCCTGGATTCCGTGAAGGAACAACTAAACCCAAGAGGGCAGCTGTTGCAGCATCCAGTTCATCTTGAGAGTTTCAACAATTAGCCACCCAATAAATGTGGTTTTTAAAAATGTGAAAAAAAAGAATATACTGTTCCCTTTTATTTTTAATAATTGGACTAATACTCAGACCAGTTATTGAAATATCACAATATTTTAATTAATAATTCCTACCAATTTATAAAAAACTACTGCCTGTTATCCTCCCACCAGTGCCTTCCCATTACCTTGTCGTCTTGCCTCCTTTTCCAGGACTCCTGACATCTCCCTGTGAATCAGTAGCTAAAGGGGAAATGTGAGAGGTAACAGGAAACCCTTGGGACCCTGCTTCAATGCTACGGCATTGTTCTGTTCCAGTAGTTTGATACCCATGTTGTGCTGATTGTTGAATATTTCTTATTACCCTGCCTTTATATGCATGATTACCAAATGTCTCTATGCAGCTCAAACATCTCTTATTAGCCTCAGATTGTCACTTGGCTTTTCTTAATTGGAGCTCACATAGACACATCAGAGTCAACATGCTCAGGATGAAACTCATTAACCCTCTCTTAGTGACAACTTTTATTTTAGTGGCCCCAGTGGACTATTCCTCCAGGCATCCACGCTCCTGTGTAGTCTCTTTTCGCATTATCTTTGACCTTGGTCATAAGACTTCCTTTGGTCAGTGGGCCATTATCAAGTGTGATGGAAGCAGGGGCTGAAGAAGTACTTGTCCTCTTAGAATGCTCACCCCTGAACACAGCTACCAAACTATAAAGAAGCTTGGGCTTGGACCGTGATAAGCTGGAGAGGCCCTGGAGAGGAGTATGTGGTCTCAGGTGTCACTGAGCATCCCTACTCCAAATGTCCAAATGTTTGACCTACAGAATTGTAGAAGCAAAACGCTTGCTGTTGAAGCTTGTCTATACATCAGGGTTCTCCATAGGAACAGAACCCAGGGAAATATATACAAAGACATTTTATTAAAAGGAATCAACTCATGAAATTATGAAGACTAAGAAGTCCTAAGCACAGGGTGAGTTGGCAAAATGGAGAACCAGGAGAGCCAATGGTGCAATCTGAGTCCGGAAACCTGAGACTCAGAGGAATAGATTGTGCAGTTCCAGTCTGAGAATAAAGAACTGAGAACAGGAATGGATAGGAGAAGTTATATCCTAAAATCCGGCAAGCCCGACACCTAGGAACAGTCAAGGTTTCAGTCAGAATTTGAAGACAAGAGAAAGCCAATATGCCACTTAAAGGCTCTTAGGTAGGAGAATTTCTTTCTTACTTGGGGCAGGCTCAGATTTTTTGTTCTATTCAGACCTGCATTGACCACATTACGGAGGTTGGTCAGCTTTACTCAGTCTACCAATTTACATGTTAATCTCATCCAAAACAGTGCCACATAAAGACCCAGAAAATGATAACCTCCCCTTATCTATAGTTTCACTTCCCAGGGTTTCATTTATTGATACCAACCATTGTGGTCTGCAAATATTCAATGCAAAATACCAGAAATCAACAATCTAGAAGTTTTACACTATTCTGAATTACATGGTTAGATCTCATACCACCCCTCTCCATTCCAGCCAGGATGTGAATCATCCCTTGGCCCTGCACATGCAGGATGTGTATAATGCCTGTCCATGAGCTACTTCGTGGTCATCTAGGTTATCAGATGTACACTGCAGTATCTCAGAGCTTACATTTAAATAATCTTTATTTATGGCCCCAAAGCACAATGATGCTGGCAATGTAGATATAGTAAACAAAAACCATGAAGTGTTTCCTTTAAATGAAAAGGTGAAAGTTCTCAACTTAAGGAAAGAAAACATATAGATATATGGTGAGCTTGTTCTCTGAAATTGTAAAGAAAGAAAAAATATCTCACCTGTGCCCACTTTATTAATTAAACTCTATTATAGGCATGAATATATTGGATAAAACATAGAATATGCATATGTGCGTGTATGTACACATATAAATATTTACACATATATGTAGGGTACATATCTGTGGTTTTAGGCATCCACTGGTGGGTTTTGGCATGTATCCTACTGGATAAAGGGGAATTGGTTTAATGTGTTACCAAATATCTGGGCACGCCATAGCCCAGTCAAATTGACACAGTTGATTAACCATCATGATAAGCATCTAAGTGGTTTATTATGTTAGTGGAGATGGAAAAGAATGTATTTCTTATGTAATATGATCCAATAAAGACCTATGTAATACAGACTGAAATCTACTCCTTATAATATGATCCAAGAAATGATATAATAATCCACCTAATGCCCAAATCCAAAATTCAGGATTCCCCTAGACTTATAGTTTACTCCACTTTGTACTTGATCACTAACATTTTTAAATTCTACCTCCTATTTTTTTTTTTTAAAAAAGACTCTTTGACATCACTGCAGCTGCCCCTGATGGGACAAAGATGGCAAATCACTGCAACTGTCCTTGATGGGACAAAGATGGCAAATACTTGACACTGTGCCATCATTCCTCCCTTGGACAACTGTGGTGGACATAGCCAATCCATCTAGGCTCTGTGTTCAGTTCACCCAGGAAAGTGACCACATAATTCTCCTTAACACCCCACCCTAGGCTTCTGCTACAAATTGATCACCCAGTTTGCAATCTATTTGCTCTTCCTGTCCCAGACCTTTCTGATTTATCATATGCATTAAAACAAAAGGCATTTCACTGGTTACACCAACCTCCCCTGTGACCATCCAAGTCAATTTATCTTTCACCTTTTTTGGAGAGATTACCAAATTAATCTTTCTAAACTGCACTTAGAGTTATCCGGGTTGCCAACCTGTGCTCACTCCAGGATTCAGAGGTGTTTAGGTGTGTGTGGTAGTTAGATTGATTCCAAAGAGAGCTTCCCATTCTCTATCTGACCAGCATATATATCCTTTGTGATGTCACTTTGCAATTTCTCTCAACAAGAGATAAAGTCTATTTCCCCATATTTTGAATTTGGGCTGACCTGGTGACTTTTTTTGAATAGCAAATATGACATCATGGAGATTCTGAGCCTTGGTCTCAGGAGGCTTTCAGCATTGGCTCTGTCTCTCTTGGAGCTTCTCATAGCCAGAAGAATAAACCAGGGCTAGCCCACTGGAAGATGATGTAGGGAGTAGAGCCATGTTCCTCAAACTAAACATGACATGTCAGAGAACACAGCCAAGATAATGGTTATGGTTTGGATGCAGAATGTCCCCCAAAGGTTCATGTACTTAAAGGTTGGGTCCCTAATACAACAATGTCCAGAGGTAATACTTTTAGAAAATAATTGAATCATGAGGGCTCTAACCGCATCAGTGTATTAATATATTTGATGGATTATTAATTTGGAAGCATTATTGGGAGGTGGGACATAGTTGGAGGTGTGCCCTGTAAGGGTTAATCTTGTCCCCTCCCCCTTCCACAATCTCTCTCTGCTTCTTGGCCATTACAGGCTGAGTAGCTTTCCTCCACCACACCCCCTGCCATGATGTTCTACTTCACTTCTGGCTCAAAGCACCCATGGACTGAAACCTCCTGAACTATGAGCCAAAATAAATCTTTCCTCCTCTAAGATTTTTTTGTCAGGTACTTTGGTCATAATTCTGACTAACACAATAACAAAGCCACCCACTTACCCACAGCTGAACTCAGACTTGTGAGACACAGCCACTCAACTGATCGACAGGCTCATGAGGTTTGGCATCTACTTGTTACACAGCATTTTGTGGCCATAGGCAATTAATACAAAATTTAGATGAAGGATCCATAAAGTAGGTCTATCACAACTTTGGATGAGAATCTGAAACATCTCTGCAAGAGATCTCAGGAATTAAGTCAAGAAAACAAATATAAGAGGCAACAAAAGTGACAGGTGACTATTGTCTTTTACAAGACTTTAAGAACACAGGGGAGCACCTGTATGTCCCAAGACTGGAGCTAGCACTTCCATCCCTGGTGGGAGACAAAGCCTGCATCAGCACCTATATATCCCCAGAATCTTCAAAGGGCATTTGCCAGCATCAGTGACCTCGGCAGCTGACATCCCTGCAGGGAATTGAAAAAGGAAAAATGGTAGACACCACATGGTAGCTAAGAATACTGTGATTGTGAAAACATTTGTGATGCTGCTGGTGGACTGCCAGATATAATAGAAGGCACCTTGAAAGGTCCTGCCAGAGAAAAATATGCCTCATGATGATACACATACCCACATCAGCCCACAACCTGACATATAAATGTCTATTTATATTTTTTAATAATTCTCCTTTGCCGTCAAAAAATAAACTGGGTTACATTGAAATACAAGTTCATTATTAGTCTCTTACCTTCTGGGCATGCAAAATCACACATTCACACACTATTTCCAACTGCCTTATTTCTTCTCATTTCTACCTTTTCCTTACTTTCTTCTTAGATCGTGTGATGTTTCATTTCCTACTGTTGGAGGGTTGAATATCTCTTTCTGAAAAAACATCCCATAGCCCCCACAGTTAATCCCTATATAGACATAGGATACTTTTGCAAGGAGTAACAGCGACTGTTCTGTTCCTCCTGCTACTGGGTAAATTAGGGGAAGGTGATCCCTTCCCTCCAGCAATAAAATTGAATTTGTAGTAGAATGCTAAAACACACACACACACACACACACACACACACACACACACTCTTTGCAAGTTCTGCATGTAACAGTAAAGTCTCTGTTTTCAGTCTTTGAATCTGAGATCAGACACATGCCTTGCTTTGGCCAATGGAACAAATATAATGCAAAGAGAGGCTTACAAAATGCACACTGAGGCTTGACCTTTTTTGTGTACTTGGAAATCTAAGGCAACACTTTTAAGAAGAGTAGGCTAGCCTGCTGGAGAATCCAAGTGGAAGAAAAGAAAAGTATCCCAGCCTTCAGCCTGCCAATCACCAGACCTATGAATGAGGTCATCCTAGCCCATCCAAGACTGTAAGACATCAGGTACCAGCAACTGCATGACTAAGAGTAGGTAAGACTAGCTGAAGAATGGCCCAGTTTAGTCCAACCAGATTGCCAACCCACAAAATTATGAGCAAATAAATCATTGTTGACTTAAGTCATTAAACTTTGGGTTGTGTAAGAAGCAAAGGCTAATGAATGCATCACTCAAAATAAGGTACATAGCATTAGAGGCAAATAGTGCAATGGGGAGTCAGCACCTACTCATGTAAGACAAGCTTCCCCAATCACAGCAAATTGCAAAGGGAAGAGTGTGATTTTTGTTTTAAAAGCCCATAGTGAGAAGAGGGACTCAGCTCATTGGTAAAGCACTTGCCCAGCATGTGTGAAGTCCTGGGTTCAATTCCCAGCAATACGCGTGCGCACACACACACAACCCCCCATAGGAGAAGAAGCACACAACAAAATCACAAAAAAAAGTTACTTTTAAAATTTAGAAAATAAAACAGGTGTATTTTTTGAGAACAGTAGTTAATGTTATAGAAACTATGCAGATGATCATGTTTTCTTTTCTTTGATTTAAAAATAAAATCAGATTCAAATCTGTGACCAACCTCTAACAGGTGAAGAACTACAGAATCCAATGTACCTACTCATCAGGGAAGGGGTTATATTTGCCACATATTATATAAATATTTACCCCTCTTTTATTTCACTGCTTTTTTCCCCATTAATCTATTGCATTTTCTTTTAAAGATTCTAAATGGCTTTTGAATGAAGACTTCAAATGTACAGTATTTACTATACTTATTGATTTGCTCTGTTTGATTTAAAGGCAAACCTTAATTTTAACCTTTGTTCCACCTGGCCATAGATAGTCATGTGAGGGGAGGAGGTAGAAAATAGAGGTGGTAAAACATTTTGCAATTTTCCAAGTGCTAGAGATAATCTAAGATATGTACATTTTTTATTGAATAGCTTCCCTCATAACAATACACACTCTTATTAGAACCGTATTTTTGCTGACAGAGCTCAGAGTTGCTTCACTCAGCATCCTGTGTACAGGGGGAAGAATTCATGCTCACTACTATGATATGAATACATTTTGATTTGCCTGATCTTTTTTTTATTTTTATTTTTTTTAAGATCACAATCTTTCTTGACACTTCAAATGACTTTGGGTCTGACTGCATCTGAACCAAGTTATTTGAATTTTGATCTACGTCTTTAATCAGGCACATTGTTTTGAATACATTAGTTTGAATAGTAGAGTCAAATGGCTATTGTTTTTTTCTGTAATGTGAGTAAAGAAATTAAATAGGATTTAGGGATTAGCCTGAATGTCTTCTTTTATGTGGCTGAGATAATATAGTGTCTTATTATTACTGCATTCCTAACAATAAAGCATACAGTGTTTTCCAATGAGGTAAAACAATAGCTATATAAATACAAAACATATTACTCATATCTGTTGTGTACTTAGTTGTCCATTATTAATATTAATCACCTCTGCTTTCATCCAGAGAGCTTAAAGTACCATATATTTTACAATCAAAACTGTCAAGAATTATAACACCACTCTATGTGATCTCTATAAAAAGAGGTATAAATGCCAATCAAAAGGGTCATTGGTTGCTTCATTTATATTCAAAGTGCTTCTGTCCATAAATTACATTAATAGTTTATAGTCTTCTTACCTAGTCTCAAAAGGAGCTCAAAGAATGTCAAGTCCTTTCTTCTTGTAACCTCTTCTTGAAGAGGAAGCAACACTGGCATGGTCCTGAGATCCCCTTTGCCCCAAACAGCCCCAAAATGAAGAGCAGGCTGCCCTGTCCTCACTTCGAGACATTCCTAGATCAGTGCGCTGATGTGAACGAGTGAAAATAATCTGAATTGCTTTAGGTGGCACATCTAAGTCACTATTATGATCATGTCCACCAAGTTAAAGTTGTCTGGGGGCATGGTTCTTGCTTCTCTCTCTTTTGGCAGGGACAATGCTTTTTCAAATGCTACATACTGTGAAACATCCTCTTAAGGCTGTCTCCGTGCAGCCTCCTTTTGAACTTCTGGAACTAGATACTTGATAATGGGGTTCAGGGCATACCAGCCTGATACCAATGTGTATTCTTTACCAAATAACATTTAAATGAAATTCAAGAACACATCCAATTTAAAACATCCTTGATTAATCCATTTTGAAATGTCACCACTTTATTCCAAACACCTTTGGAGAATGTGCTAACAAGCACAAGGCAGGGACTTATCTGTTTAAAGAACGATGCTGAAATAAGAAAGGTCATTCCCCCAGGAGAGCAAAGTCGCCCAATCAACAGCATGATACTATTTGAGGTAATTGTCTTCCTGCTTTCTTCCCGTTTGCGAAGGCACCTGTTATTTGAATTGTGAACATTGAACCAGACTGGAGGAAAGCCACCTTCCAATTGACTTGCAGGTCAACCCCTTCTGACAACAGACAATGGAGGAAATATCAACTAGACACCTACTGGTCCATGGTCAGAGTTGCATATTGTCTCCTGGGCCTCACCTGTGATTTTTCATTTTTTCTATTTTTATAACTCCCTGGATCTAATTGGAAGCAGAAGAAGCATTATTGGAGTAAAACTTAATATCCATATTGGCTGGCACTGTTACTTTGCCATATGAATAAGTGGCTATAAATGGAACACTGCAGGTTCGTTGTTGATTTTGTTCTCGAACCAACAAACCATTGCTTTAAACCACCATATTTCATTGAGCATTATTTAAATAAAGAGTAACTTTATGCCTAGCACCTGGGAGTCAAAGGAAATGTGGACAAATCTGCCATTTCTTATGAGGGGTAAAGAAATAGGGTGGATTTGAATTTTTTTATGGCCTGTTAATGGGAAAACTTGCAAAGAACAAAATAGTTAAATAAAGGTGGAAAGGAGACAAGGGAGTGAATTACATCCATGCCTATGGGAAGAACTTCATAACAAGGAAAAATCAAAGGCCAAGCCACTATAGGGATTATGTCTGGATAAGGGGACAATCATAGATTCTATATTCCAAAAATAGCCACTGCAGTATTTCCGGTCCTGTGTGACTGTCCATTGCTTTGCCATCCCTAACCTCTATCAAGAAACAGTCTGTGTCTTTTCCTACTGAATTTGAACCAGCTTTCTGATTGGGACTTGCAGAGAATGGCAAATAAGACAGAAGACACACTATTTAACTTCCAGGGCAGGTTATAAAAGCTGCCCATATCTTCTTCATGGGATGCTCATCTCGGGCACTGGGCACCATTTTGTGAGGAAGCATAGGCCACATGGAGGAGAGGGATTGAGGTCGAGCTTCCATCTGGCAGCCATGTGAGTGAGCCTTCTTGGGAGTGGATCATTCATCAAATTCAACCCAACCTACACTATATACAGCAGCAAGGAGCAACCCCTGATCAAACTGCAGAGCTCTGAGCAAAATAAATGGTCACTGTTGCTTTCAACACTGTGTTCTAGAGTGGCCACAGTGCTGGATAACAAAACAAGGAGATATGGGTAGAAGGAACTAGATTAGGGTACAGTGAAAGGAGAAAAGGGGGCCAGATCGTGGAGGACTTTACAATCAGTAGTATTTTGGCTCTCACTTTAATGGGAAAGTCACTGGGCCAATGATTAAGTGCTTCTAATTTCCCAGTCCTGGGTATCATCAATAGGGCAGCCTCCAGCATGAACCTCAAATACCACTGGGCAGAAAGTTTTCCAACACCAGGGATCCTTCTACCTTCCATGGGCAACATTTTGTACACAAGATGATAAACTTAGTTACAAACTATTCTAACCAGGTCACTTCTGTCACAGAATTTAATAATTTTTCTTTATAGTAAATGCTAACTCTGAGGATCCCACCAGAATGTGGACTGGTGTTTTAGTCTGATTTTGCATTGCTGTGACCAAACAACCAACAAGAACAACTTAAAGGAGGAAATGTTTATTTGGGGCTCATGGTTTCAGAGGTCTCAGTCCATAGATGGCCCACTCCATTGCTCTGGGCCCAAGGTGAGGCAGCATATCTCAGGTTCATGGTCCCAGCATAGGAAAGTTGCTTACTTCATGGCAGCTGGGAAACAGAGAGAGAAGGGGGAGGGTAAAGGGGCTACAGGGAAGAGGCACCCTTCAATGGCATACCTCCAAGGACCCACCTCCTCCAGTCACACCCTACCTATCTGCGGTTTCTACCTAGCCCCTTCAAACTAGAATGAACTGATTAGGTTACAGCTCTCACAATCATTTCACCTTCAAACATTCCTGCCTTGGGGGGACATCTCGTATCCATACAATAATAGCCACTGCCCCAGTTTGCAGGGAGATTTCCCATCTCCACACATATAGAGGTTTCAGGCAGCTTGGACCTTAAAATGCCCCATTGGCATAGGAGAAAAGGTGCTTTCCATGGAGACTTCTGGACCTTGTTATCCCTCTGGCTTAATAAGCCTCTAGTTTGCTGACTTTTGGGGACTGCAGTATGGCCCATCTGTCACAGGGACATTTGCTTCATCGTGTGGGAGGACAGGCGAACACAGTCCCAGAAACAAAACATTTTTCAATGCTGAGAGGCTCAGAGAGACGAACATTAAAAGAATCCATCATTGCCAAGGTTTTAAACAGGTTAACACACCAATGTGAGGTATGGTGTCAGACCTCGCTTGGATCTGAGCTTATGAAAGTATTCATTTTGGAAGCTTGTAAATATGGACAAACTCTGAAAAGTAGGATGAGGAGAAGCCCAGTGATGACAATGGCTAAGGAAGATAGGAAACAGGTCATTGCTTTCTTCTCTGCTCCTGAGATTCTTTTAAAAAGTTAGGGTAGTATCTAAAAGCCTCTTAAGACAAATCCAAGAATTTGGGATTGAGGTCTAGAATTAGCCATGATAAGCATTCCAAACTCAGGTGTTCAGTTTGAATCAACTAACAGTAATAGACTTCCAAATGCTACATTATGCTTCTAGGCAGATTTAAAGGGAATATTCGGGTGGCTAGATTAGCAACAGGATTTGAAAAAATATCCTGTAGATCCAGTCCAGTCAAGAAGAGCACTTCTTTTCTTGTTGTTTTGTTTCAACAAATTCAGGATCATATATAGGATGCCAATATGCTGAATAACATTAATGACTTCCTCTTAGTTTTCAGATTTATTTCCTTAGATTTGAATTCATATGGTTCCATCAGAGGGATGCTAAGTCTTTCTTAAGAGAATCCAGTCTAAAATAGAACTAAAGGGTTCCTTTGAGATGTTCTCATTTTGTGGATGAACCCCAGAATTGTTAAATGACATACCCAAGACCCTTAGGTGTGTCAGGGCCAATATTCAAACTGTTTATGTCCTATCGTTTGAGGTCTTCAATACTATTTACTGCAGTTGCTGATAATGTGAGCCAGTTATGCCAAAATCACCAACATGTGCACCTGCCACACAAAAGCCTATCAGTAATGGTTGTCTTCCCACAGAAGCCTGTAAGATCTTTTATGGGTTACATCTTGTTTTCTCTTAACTCGCCAATGCTTAGCAAATTGCCTTCCACAGAATAGGGACACATTTTAAATAGATAAATTAAAAATGTGGAAATCAAAACCTATTCAAAATGGTTGAATTTTTTGTTGTTCTTATTGCTGAAATGCCAATATATTAAATACTTAAGGAGTGCTTGCCTATCTGTATTCATTCAATAGACATTATTGTCTCTATATGCTATGGATATAGTTACTAAGCAAAGCAGATGGATCCCCTGGCTTCGTGGAGCTGACACTATTGTAACTGTGTCCAACGATAACTGAGCAGTGAAAACATTGGGCTGGCTCTCTCCATAAGTCACTGACCAAGCATCTGTTACAAAGCTAGATATTTAAGAAAAGCCAAGTAAATATTTAAGACAACTAAGTATTAGTGTCAGATAGTAAGTTACATGGTTGTTCAGCATTCAGAAGAACTGATATGGCCAAAATAGTCCTGACAGGCTCCAAAGGATTTGGCCAAAATAGTCTTGATAGGCTCCAGAGGACTTTGGATCATATGGTAGGATTTGAAAAAGTTGAAAGAAGAGACAACCATCCATAGTGGTGGTCTAAAAGGAATAATATAAGGAAATATGAGGGACCAAGAATAACAATTTTGGTCAAGTCAAATTTTAGGCCAGAGAGAACCATTTTAAGTAGGAAAGATAGTCTTCTAGTGGAGGTATCTGTTATGGAAAAATCCAGAAAGGTCAAGTGATATCTCTAATATTCACTTTGAAAGACAGTCAAAAGGTGAATGATTGGTGATCTTCAGCTGTGCACTTATTCAATGTGTTTTTGTGCAGATTGAAGATATATTGGGGGACTTTCTCCTCCATGACTCTCCATCCTCCTCAGAACAACACCTCTGCAGGTGAGGAAACTCACTGAAATATAATCATGCTCTTCTGATGTGGACTGCCAAATGTGAGAAATTACATGTCCATAATCACTTTCTCAGTACACGTTCCAGCTCCTACTACTTCACATTAATACTCCATAACTAATGTATCAGAAAATGGATTTCAAGTGTGTACTTTCACTTTGTGCATCCATCTCTCTGGATGTACTCTCTGTAAACAGATATGGAGTACAAGCATATTAAATGCAAATTAGTGTCTGAATTATGTTATATGCATGTGCCAATATGCCACAATGAAACTCACCACTGAGTATAATTAATATGTACCAATAAAAAAGAAAAATAGATATTCCACATAAAATTTGTCATTCTAAACTTAAAAGTCCTAAACAGAATGTTTTATTCAATGATCCATACCCTATATGTAACTAAATGAAAATAAAAAGAAGTTCAAAGTATAATATAATGCTATGAATTCTATCTTCCAAGTCTCTATGGAGATATAACTGTGATGTAGTCTATGCTATTACTTTTGTCTTAACACCAGAAACGACCTAATTTCTTTTATTTTCTCTCAAAAACTTGCCCACTCAATAGATTTTATAAGGATTTAGTAATTGCTTTACATGTGAATTGATAAATTTTCACAATCATACTTATGTATTGTTTAATTCAATCTTGCATTAAAATTTTTCTTACATTTTAAAAAAGTGAATTAAACTTAAAAATGCAGATATTTTCTTATTTTATTCATTTATGTCTATGCAATGCCTATGGGACAAATTTCAAAGACTGCTCATAACGGAGGGGTGTGTGTGGGAGGAGAAGACAATGAATCAATTTGCGAATGAAATGTCTAAGTTTTAAATTAACTACTTTATTGACCATAAAGTTAAAGGTTAAGTCTAAGTGGTAGATTGATTGCACTGTTGGTCTTAATTATTGGCCTTACTCTGTCAAGGTCCTTGGCCCCCTTCCTAACTTAGGAACCTCTTTCTTCTCTAACTCTGGACAAATCTTTTGATTTAACTTGACCAACAGAATATGACAGGAGTGAAGTGCCAGTTCTGAGCCTAGAATGGAAGAGACTGTGGTTGGAACCCTGTCAAGTCACCATGTGAACATGTTCAACTCACTTGGGAGAGACCACGTGGAGCAGAGTCCAGTTGTCTCACCATACATCAGTTAGCAGCTAGCTGTGAGGGCATAGCCACCACAATAAGAAAAACCATCTATCCCATCCACAGCTGCCCTCAGATACGTGGGCAAGCCCAACCTGGACCATCAGTCTAACAACTCGTCCTCAGACTCATAACACAAGCCATAAATACTTACATTTTAATCCATTCAGTTTGGGGTGACTTTTTTTTTATAACACCTAGATCCTACATCCCAGTTGGAAATTACCATCTCCTGGCAGCGGTCAGTGGGGTGGTTAAAATATAAAAATGCCTGTTTGCCTTCCTCTTAGTCTGAAGTTCTATTTAATCCATGTGAATACTGTTTTATTTGGTTTAAATTTTCCTGGTGATTCTAATTTGTGGCCAAAATTAAAGCCTCCTAGAGTAGAAATTTCTCCCTGACTTTTCTGACTATTAAAATTCCAGATGAGTGGGACATTTATTATCATAAGTCGGGATAATACTGAGGTATGTTTGCTTTTGCACACATATCACTGAGAAGAAAAAGAATATGTCTTCATACAAGCAAGACAATTTTCTAATTGCCCATCAATCTTTCTAGGCAATAAGACGGTAATTTTTGCTTCAAAAGTTTAAAGTGCACGGCTATGACATACAGAGTATGTAAGAGAGCTTGATCCCTTAAGGTTGCTCTATCTTAACTCTGTACACTGGTTTTCATGGATATAAACCCTTCTGCTGCTTAATATTCAATTTAGGCTATGACTTTGGCAAAACCTGGCACAAAATGTATATGAGAGCAGGATACCTTTGGAAGAAAAGATGGGTGGGGAATGAGCATTGCAGTTTTTTCTTTCTAATTAAGTATATGTCAGAACAAATAGGGAGGGGAAAGAGTTAAAAGAGTAGTTTGTTTGAATATAATAAGATCTATCTGTATGGTAGATCCCATGCTGTTCACCCAAATCCTCTTTCCTGGAGAATCATGCTCCTCCCTCAGCTGCTGTGAGTGCTGGCTGCCAATCTCTCACACCTGCCCTCCTTCCAGAGAATTGCCTTACCAAATAGAGAGCACCTGGCTGGAAATATCTAGGCGGTTATACCCCACACCCCACCTGGAGGCACCCTGCAACTGGCTAAAGCTCAGTAAACCCCGCCCCTTTTTCTCCAGGTGTATTAACTCTTGAGCTCTACATTAGAAGAAAGCTTGCATTCCCTGGCTTCTTCCCTTGTCCAGTCCTGCCTCCCTCCTTCTCCCTGGATGAATTTCTTGTGCTAGAGTCCCCAGCTTCTGGGGAATGCAGCCTAGTAAAACCTGCTCTCCTGCAAAGTTTCTAGCCATCTAATAGAAACAGTCTCAACATTTTCTTTGATCAATCCCTTCTTCCTTTCCACTGACTTGAAGGAAGAGACTGCAATGTTATTTCCTTACCCAAATCCCATCTTCTCAAATCCCACGGAATGTTGTTGCTTTACATCTTCAAGTTCCTCAGCATCTAATCCTTCCTCTGACTCCAGGTCCTCTGACCCCATCTTAGGCAAGACACTAGTGAAACATCTGGCTTCTGTGTTTCACTCCTTTCTGGGAAGCACTCAAGGTCAAAAATCAAGCCCTGCTTCCTCCAGGAGAACTTCTCCCAAGGCTAGCCCACACCATCTCTCGCATCCTACTTCACACATCTACCCCAGCCATGTTACACTGCCCTGGAAGGAATCCTTATATCCTGTATTTATGAATAACACTGGCCTTCACCTTTTGTTTTATTCATGTGTCTTGTCTCTCCAGTTACATAGCAGGTCTTCATGGATAGGGACTTTGTTATAATTTTGTATTCCATAGTACCTTGTTCAATAGATGTGTGTGAACTAATAAGCTAAAATAAAAATTTGAGAGTTACACAGAGATTTCATTGTGCAGGGGAACACAATCTAACCTCACTGTCAGAGAACAGAAAAGGTTAACTAAGTGGTTCGGACTTGCCATTTCAGAATATCACATCTTTAACAATTATATTCTCTACAAGAAGAACCCAACAGACTGAAATACTTAAATGTCACTTTCCTGGTTAATTGTGAAGATAGATACATTTTTTCCCCTTTTGTAAAAGCTGTTGTTGTTTCACATAATGACTTTAACTTTAATGGAAATGAGGCAGGATAAATCAATTTTTAGCCCTCAGCAAGTTAAGTTTGTCAATATAGAAAGTAAACAGCATTAGAGATTGGTAGTTAATACTATATTTTATTTCAATATTTTAATACCTCCCTTTACTCTTTCTCGATTATATTTTAAATCTCCTATAATTAACACAATGTATTCAACCAGTATAAAGGTCAGTTCTATACCATTAAGAATAGCTTATTACTAAAAGGGTAGTGGGGGGCTAAAGGCACAAGATAAGATAGACTAATATTACCAAATGGGGTGCAGTTCCATTTTCATTCAGTTAAAGTTGATGACAAGTTTTAGGAGCAGATGAGTAAGGCTGAAAAAAAAATACAAGACATCATGTATCCTTACCCCAAGAATTTCCTACCTAGATAAATTAGACTATTTCAGATTTCCCTTATAAATCTAAGTTGTCTGAGTCTCTAACATAATATAATCTTCTCTTTACCCATCTATAACCCAGGATGCTGTAGCTATGTGATAGGTGAAAAAGAAGGACACAAGTGTCACAGGCTTGGGCATCAGCACCTTTAAAGACACAGAGGCAATTTAGTGCTTGGTGTAGGTGTAGCTGAGTCACAGAATGTAAGGAGGACAGGTGTAGGAAGCTGCAGAAGGGTTTGTGGCAGTGAGGAGACCATGAAGGTCATCAATAAGATGGGCTGTGGTAGATCTGATACTCAATAAAACAAAAGCAAAAAGACAAGAGAGTGGGGCAAGTGGACCTTGAGGAGTCAACCTTTGGATTCAACCTTGTTGAATTTTGGATTCCAAGTCAACCTTGGATTCCTGGGATAAAGAGACACTGTTAGTAGACACAAGAAGGCAAGAAGAATGGATGGTAAGGACAAAGGCACCTTACACATGAGACCCTGACAAGTCAGCCCTCTAGCAGGGAGTTCCAAACATCAGCTGGAAGCTCTTGAGAAAGAACTAGAACTTTGGGTTATCTACCTAGATGTGATCATTTTAATTCCAGAGCAGTGCTAATCCAAGTGGGGTCCAAGAAACCAGGAGCATCATCTGGAAGAACAGTAAAAATGCACACTTCCTTGGGCTCCACTCTGAGATCCTAAGTCAGAATCCTCACAATCTGTACTTGAACAGTCTCCAGATGATTCTACACACACTACATGCTGGGAAGCATTGGCCTAGGAAGTTGACGAGATCATCGGAATGAGTAAGTATATGACATAAAGAGGTTTGTATGCTGGAGAATTCCTGCAGAGGCTGTAAAGCAAAAAATAAAACAACGTAGTAGAAAGACTCTCAAAGAAGTGTGGGAAAAATTATGGTGCATTTCATTGTAAAAATCATGAAAAGATAAAATCATTTGCTTACTACTCAGTCTTTTTGATAAACTGTTGAATTGGGTATGAAAGACTAATTAGGGGTAGGGTAGTGTTAAAGTAAGTAGCTCAAAGAATAACTTGGTCTTCATTGTTGACAAATCAAAAATTATGACTGCCCTCTATAAAATGGAGCTTTGGGCACCTTGAGGAAAACACACACATGGTACTATGAATGGTAATATTCCAGTGGTGGCAGACCTTTTGACTTCTTTGCCAAGAATATGCTTCTTTAATCCCACACCAAAAAGACAAATCATTCATTGAAGAAGCTGCAATACAATAAACACTGGAAATCTGCAGTGGATCCCAGAAGGAAGAAACAAAAGAGCTCACTGGCCTTGCTCACCTGTAATTTATCAATTTTATCATTTCTCACAAAAATATTGAATTAAATTGTTTTAATAACTTTCCTCCAGCAAATGAATTTCTCTCCAATGTAGACTAATAACAGGCACAAAACAACTTCTCTGTGGTCCCTGATGCTGAAAGAAAATTACTTCCAGCCATTATAGCTCAGTAATGACAGCATTTAGTGTATACCCCATCATCAAAGCGATCACAAAATCATCTGGAAAGGGCTTATTTTTCACAGAGCACTGAGCTAGGCTCATAATTCTGTAGAGAAGTGTCTGGTTTGCATGCAAGGCACTGGCTGGCAACCTTCAAGCTGTCTATTTATTTCCTACACTGTCATTGGCCATGGCATTGGTGAGGACACCACTCCCAGTTTATTTTTACCCCACGACAGAAACCTGAAGTTCCATTCCAAAGGCTGAAGAGGTAAACAAATCCTTGCAGCCTCTATGCTCACCAGCTTAACATCATATTCAGACATACTGAGGTTTGATGAAATGCTGTTTATGTAGATAGAATGTTGGCTATAATATCTAAAGAAAATATAGTATGCTTTTTTAATGTTACGATTTTTAGAGATGAAGTGTCCTCCAAGAGCTCCCTTGCGAATGCAATGAAATGTTTAGATCATGAGAACTGTAACCTAATCAGTCCCCACTAATTGGAGTGCACTAACTGGCTGACAACTGCAGGTAGGTGGAGTGTGGCTGGAGGAGGTGTGTCACATGCCCTGCAAGGGTTCATCTTTCCTGGGCCCTTTCCCCTTCTCTTTGCTTCCCCCCACCATACCCTTCTGCCATGATGTTCTGGCAGAACATCACCTTGGGCCCAGAGCAATGGATTCGGCTGACCATGAACTGAACCTCTGAAACCATGAACCAAAATAAAATTTTCCTCCTGAGTTGTTCTTGTCAGGTATTTTGATCACAGGAACATAAGACTGACTAACGTTTTAATGTATAATATATAAACTCTGATAGACAAAACTTCTAGTTGTTTACTGTCTTTCCTGTAAAACCTTACTGAGATAATGCATATACAATGTCCAACACGCCAAAAAATAATAACTTATTATTCAGTATAGATTCCTCATGGCAATATATGAATAACATAGCAGAAAATATGGCCCTCATTTCAAATTCTGCTCCTACCACCTATTAGCCAGGATTTCTTGATTCACTCATTTGACTCTCTAGTTCTTTTCTATCTCACTAGGAAAGCAAGAGAAGTGGGTTACAATGACCTTACATTCTTCTCATCTCAGATATTCTGTACACCCATATACTGCTATCAATTGTCCTGAGACTTTCCTGCCTTTGAAACCAATCATGAAAAGGTCTCTTATGTGTAAACCACATGAGATTTTATAGATATGTGTTCCCTTTTTGATGAATTGCTAAAGCTTTGTTATTAAAATTTAAATAACAATAATTATAACTATATAATACATAATTATATTAGTAATATAATTTAACAATGATTTTAATCAGAAGTTTTGTTTTCCATTAGAACAATGATGACAACCAAAAGTAAGTTTAAAAGGAAAAAAAAGAAGAGCAAATTGGATAAAAAGTATTCTGGATGTGAAATGTAAAAGGATGGATGAAGATGATATTCACATTGAAACCCACCAGAAAGCTAATTTATAGTATCCTGTTATATCCTTACCAATTTGGTCACCTAGAAAACATACAAATACAATATATTGTTTGGGAAAAGCCCCATTTCTTCAAGTGCCCATTATTGCTGTTGGTGTCATGATATCCCTCTCCTGAGCCTCACTGTGCTGTATCAGGCCACTTACATTTTTCCTGTTTGCTTCTCAGATTTGCAGTGCTCTTTCCTGGCTTCCCGGTGGAAAGATTTTCCATAGACAGACCTGCGTGCACTTGGAAATGGCAGTCAGCAAGCTGAAATAGAGCTTCCTTTCTGGCTATGTCATTATCTTTTAAACATTCCCCTCTGCTGAGTTCCAGAGAGTCATTTTCAATGTGTGCACACTTTTCCTGCTATCATGCACTAGCTTTAAACATAAACATATGCCATTAAAGTCACAATAATAGTCTCACAAGTTTGACATCTAACCATATATAAAAGAAATGTTTTGTAGGAAATGTAAACTCTCTCTACTTTTTATTTTTGCTGGAGCTTAAAAAAATTAAAAGAAAAAAAGGAGGAACTTTTAGGTCCTGTTGACAATTGAGAAGAAAAAAAAAAAAAAGACTATAGATTTTCTGAGAATGTTATTTCTCTGAGTTCCAAGGATCCAAGATGAAATATCTTTGACTGTATGTTACTCAATCCTGTTACCCCTCCTGCCAGAACTATAGTAACTCAGAGAAGCCAGAACAGAGAAGGAGGGGGAAAATGAGGAAAGGGGGAAGGGAAAAGAGAGTGAGAAGGTTAGAAAGGGAAAATGGAGACCAGGGTAGGGGTTAGTGCTGGAGAAAGAGGCACCTGGTCCTGAAGGGGGCCGTGGTGTGTCAATTGGAAATTTTATCCACCAGTTGTCCATTCCTGGTGATTCTCATCGTCCCTCCCATCAACATCCCTCCCACTGAAACCAAGACACCCATTGCTTGGGGTGGACCTCAGGAAAGGAAAGGCAAAGGACTGGGCATTCAGGTTCTAATTCCAAAGTAACCTCTGGAAACCCATTTCATCCAGAGAAAAGAGTGGTTGTGAACACCAAAGCTTTCATTTGCAAACCAAAAGTGTTAAAAAACAGTAAAAAAAAAAAAAAAAAAAGTTAGGAAGGCTCAGAGCAGAGAAGGGAGTTCTTGTTTATTCCATATTTTCATTGGTGCAGTACATTTGTACATATTGACAGGATTTGTTATTACAAATTTGTACACACACCCAATAAAATATAATTCAGCCAATATCACAGAGAAGGGAGTATTTTTATTTTTGTTTGTTTTGCTAACTGAAAGTCAGAGACTATGGACAATTCCAGAGTGACAGGGTGTGGTTTCCAGGGCATTTCCTGAACCACAGGGACTGAAATGAGCTTCCTGGGTTGGTTGCTGGGGAGGATCCCAGAGAATCTGTCAAAGAGGGAGCCACCCAACTTCCTGTTTGGGACTCTGGGAGGAGAATCTCCTAGGAGGCTTGTCTGACAACCTCTGCAGAGGCAGAAAGGTCATGAGCTCCCACTTCAGCTTACCCCTCCCCAGCCCCCTACTTATGATACAGGAAACTCCAAATGCCCTAAGAGAATAGGCTTGCTCCCCATCCTCCACACACAAACAACAGCAACCACAACCCAGCAGGGAAGACAGCCTGGAAGCCTTGGCCAGGATCACAGACATGAGCAGTGGATGCCAGAGCACATCCAGCAACGAGTTGATATGAAAGTCATCCTCAAACTCATCAAGAGGCAATGAGGACTAACGAGAAGTATGACTGGATTCCTTTCCCTCATTCCGGATGTGCATCCCTTGAATTCAGCTGTCCTTCTGGGAACCAAAGAGAGCTAAGAACCCTGAAGAGAGGTGGAATGGCCTTGTAATTCTTGGAAGCCCAAATTAACCTGAATATTTACCCCAGAGAAGTTGCATTTTAAATCAGAAGGGGCTGTGTTGCCTTAAATGCAGTGTTGATGAGCAAGCTGAATTCAGTTACAGATAAGATAAAATTGTGCTTCTGCTTATCTGCATCCTAATGTGTCCACATCTCAGCACCCTCAGATCCTTTTTGGAAGTTTTGGGGAAACTGCTGCTTCATCATATGCCCAGCTTCCTAGGAAATGGGTCTCCTGGGAGTCGGGAGGGTTCAGTGGACGTAACTGAGCATATTCTAATCAACCCTCTGGAAAGAGTGGAGAGAGACACCCTGGCAACCTGGAAAGCAGGTCCTGTCACCCACCATCCTCCTTCAAATGGCCAGAGATGTTCAGAAAGCCTCTCTCATGACCCATGCCTGCACCCCAATAGTCAGTACCCTGATACTCTGCAGTGTCACTTTTAGCTGTTCTCCATATTACTTGTGGGAGCTGAAAGGGGATCCTCCACCCCATGCTAGTCCTCCCTTTTACCTTTTCCCAAAAGTGATCCATGAGACTCTTTGCTTGGAAGCAAGCTATGCAATTTATGGGGAGGCTCCCAGGCAAGAGGTCCACTGTTGGATTTTGAAAGAGGTTCTTGTGACATGATTGAGACCAACAGCAAGACCTGGGAGCGATATAATGCAAATTCTTGGGAGCCCACCCATACCTACTGATCAGAAACTCAGGTAGGGATCCATTGGAGTAAGTTGCCCCGCCCTCAGCCCATGCATGTTAAGTTTGAGATGCACTTTCTTGAGACCCATGAGACCCAAAGGTCCCTCTTTGGTGAGCTTCACTAAAGGTTGATGATATCTTCAGGACAGAAACCTTAACATTCCATTGTGCCTAAGGCTCCAGCAACCTCTTAGCACTTAGCCCATGTTGATCATCCAGCAAGAACTTCACTTCAGTCAGCAGTGACAAATAACCTGAGAAAGGTAACTGAAAGGAGTAAAGTTTCATTTCAGTTCACGGTTTCAGAAGTTCAGTCCTTGGTTGGCTAACGTCAACGTCTTGAGGCCTATAAGTAAAACATTATGGTGGGGAGCACGCAGTGGAGTAAAGCTGCTCTCCTGGTGTCAGTGCAGAACAGAGACAGAGAGGAAAAGGTCAAGGACCAAATACACCCATCAAGGACATGACCCCAATGACCTGCTTCCCCCAACTAGGCCCCAACTCTTAAAGTTTCCACCACTTAAAAGAACAAAATTTTTAAAAATCTAAAAAAAAAAAGAAAAGTTTCCACCACCTCCCAATAGCTCATTAAGCTATGAACAGAGTGGATTAATCCATTGGTGAGGACTGCCGTGCTCTCAGGATCAAATCAACTCCCAAAGGCCCCACCTCTAAGCATTGCTGCATTGGGGATCAAGTTAGACACATAGCCTTTGGAAGACATTTCAGATCCAAACCAAAACACTCAGGCCCTGCCATAAAACCCAAAACTACATTGCAAAGAACATGAGAGAGATGAATCCCACCTACCTGGTGCAACTGAAGAAGATCTGAAGGGCATTTTCTGAATTCAAATCAATTTCTTCCCTATGAGTCACCTGTTGGTAGGTAGGACTTCACTGTCTGGGAAACATTCCTTTGGGTTTCTTAAAATGCCAACACCTCATTTCATATCCATACTATCCCATATGAAGTTAAATACAAGATTTAAGGAGGGGACAAATGCTCTTGGGAGCGTTCTCAATTGTCCTTGCCTTTTTTCTCAAAATCCAAAAACAAACAAACAAACAACAACAACAATAACAAAAACCTTTCCTGAAACTAACCATGTCCTGAAACCAAAACATGGAAACATCCTCCATTTTATCCAATGAAACTTGACCTGTTGGGAGGAACAAGGGATAGCGAAAACTTCACCTTGATATAAGAGGTACAAAGAAAAAACATGATTCTTCTTTTGAGCTGGATGTTGTCATGGCTACATGTGGTGCCTGAAACTGTAGCAGCCAGCCTGCAACCATGAGAAGGAGGAGATAAAGGACCAGACCAATATGGTAAAGGGAGGGCCCAGGGAGCCCCTGTTCCATCTTTGGAAACAGCTATTGCTAGGTTCATTGCTATGTGATATAATGAACATTGCCATTTTTAATCTATTTGTAGGTGAATATTGTATTACTGGGAGCCGAAACATCCTGTCTGAATCAACAGGGAAAGGTGGACCTGAAAAAGCTAATTGACTTGGCCAAGAAGATCATATTGCAGTTAGCAAAAAAAAGGAACTAACATTACAGCAGAGAAAAGGAACTAGCATTATTAGCTCATGAGCAATGAACTCTATCAATAGTGATATATAAAATACATCACTTAATCTGCACCAAAACCCTTGGAGGATGCTGAGATATTAGTTTTTTAAAAAATGAAAACTCAGAATCAAACACCAGTGGCACCCACTTGTATTCCCGGCAGTTCGGTTGGTTGGGGCGGGGGATCTCAAGTTCAAAGTCAGCCTCAGCAAAAACAAGGTGCTAAGCAACTTAGTGAGACCCTGAGCCTAAATAAAAAGTACAAAATGGGACTGGGATGTGGCTCAGTGGTTGAGTGTCCCTGAGTTCAATCCCTGGTACCCACACCCCAAAAAACAGCAAAGAAAAGAAAACAGAGAAATTAAGCAACTCACCTAAGGTCAAACAGTGAGTGGTAATTTTGATATTCCAACTCATGTTGGTATAGCTCCAATGTAGGGAATCTGCCATGCCACATGCATGCAGAGTTGGCATTGAATTAGATCATCCTTTTGTGTAACTCTGTTCCTTAGGTCTTTTCCTGATTTTGGTAGGGAGAGTTTGGGACAAGAGAAGCAATGATGCTTTCAGGGAAATAGGAAGAGTGTAAGGTAAGGTGATAATGGTAAGAGACTGAAAAGTACTACTAGATAAACACCACTTCTTTGATTAAAAAAAAAAACACATGTACACACACACATTTACATAGTCCTCATTAACTATAAGTTACTTGCTATATTTATGGCAGTATTAAGGAAAACTTTCACAAATGAATTGGATGGATCTGGTTTGGGCTGGATAACAAACAATACATCTATTTACTTTTGTTAGACCTTGGAAATTTCAATACATTGTAATTGTCTTTCTAATGACAGACGATTCATCCCAGCTCATCCTGCATGCATTTCATTATTCGCCACACATTTATATTTGAGTAAATGAACTTGTTCATTATACATTGTAATCTTTTTGTTGTACAGTGTTTCCATTTTTGAAAGCCATGTAATCACTTCATTGTGGTGTTGGCAATTGTCATTATATAATATATAAAATTTCAAAAGGATGCAATTTAAGGATTTTGATCTTACAGCATAAATATATGCTTGACACGTAATGCGAATAAACTCACTCCAGATGGTTGCTCAAAACAGATAAATCAAATTTCCCAGTAGTAACAAACTAAAATCTCAACCAAATATAGTCTTTTCGTTGATTAAAATAAGCAGAACACTCAAGTCAATCAAACATAATAAATGGGACAAAATTGGGATAGATCCTGATTTTTTAAAAATTAGATGTTCTGGCCATTTTAAGAGTTCCCTGGGGACTCCTGAAGAAAAGGGCCCTTGTACCTGAAAAAGTCCAGGTTTTAAGTTCAGTTTTGCCATATTTCAAAAGACATGCAAGCTCAGCATGTTAGGATTTCCCAGGGAAAGGAGCAGACACACTGAATTTGATCCACTGAGATGAAGTTGGCAATACCTTTTCCTTCTATAGCACCTTCAAGCTATATTTACAAGTCTTTCAAACACAGGCAAAAACAGAACACTATAGAAAATGTTAACTAGAAAAAAAACATACTGGCTCAGTAAAACAAATAACCCTCAAAGCCAGAGAACAGCCTGTTTCTTGACAAGGCCACCATTAGCTCTGCCTTGGATAGTCGCAGTACAGCCCACGTGCATTAATAAACAGCCTCCCTCTTTCTGCTTCGTTGCTAGCGACCTTACCACATTGAGGAACTAGTAAAATTAAACCTCTTCCAAATAATTCTCATGTGCACAGACTGTAAAGCGAATATAAATTAAAGTAATACATTAGCAAAAACTTCAACTTCTTTAGAGAGATGCTTGCTAGTCTCACTTTTAAAAATATTTTGCATTTACCATTCTAACCGAACGTTTAGGTGGGGTTCACAGAAACCCACCTTTGCCCCCCACCATTCTTTATATAACCGACTTGCCTGTCTACATGACTTATGTTCACTCCAGAGTTCTCTCATTATCATGCTCCTGGCCACCGAAGGCTCCAAGTCCAACAACCTTTTGTATATATAGTCTCTTTCTAATCAATGAAAAAGAAAGACCAAAATACCAATGAGGAAAAAAAAAAGGCCAACATTCATGAATAGGCCAGAAAAAGAGAAAAGCAAATGCTTAATAACCATAAGAATAAAATGTGTCTTTTTTAGTAGTGTTGCATCATATAAAAACATACAACTTTGATATTGAACTGTGAGACTGAGACTTTTAAAAATTTACACTTTTACCTTGGAAATGATGAAGAACAATGAGTGGATTTTTTCCAGTATTGCTTATTGTGATTGTGTGATTGAAATAAAAGGCATTCGCTAATTGACCCTAATTGTTCCCCTTCTATAACTAAATCTTCCTGTAAGTCAGTTACACACCACCACCACCAACTACCTACCCTAAGCCACAGGGCCCATTAATGCAAAAGTCCTGGCTAAATTTTGATCATCAATCAATTAGTCCAAATCAGAAACACCAGGGACATTAAAAATTCTCAGTTTACCAATAACTTCAGTCAATGTCAAATTATACCATATGGTACTTAATATGTTCATTAATCCTCATATAGAATTATATTACAAGAAGCATATTGCATCAATTTCTCCCATTATATATAATAGGTATTGCAATAGATGGCATGAATATTTTGCATAGGAGGGGTCTATTCACCCACTGATGCCTGACAAATGTTCGCCTTTGACTTTCATTATTGCTTAACAAGGTCATCTTCAAACTCCATCTAACCATAAAAGAGGACTCTAATTCTATGTGTGTGTTTTTATGCAGAGAGAACCTACAGCCAATTCATAGTGTAACTGACATTAATATAGGATATAAATGCTCATAAGATAACCTTCAATAACAATTCTAGAATTAAATATGATTGCTCTATCTCACCCAAAACATCTGCAGAAATATTCTAGTGGCCAACATTGGCCCAGGCACACTAGGGAAATGCCTACCACTGTCATTCGCAAGGCATTATCCTGCCTTGCTAGCATCTCTGCCCAGGTGAGTTCTTTAAATTGAATAGAAGGAAGATGTGTGAGTTGCTTGGTTACATGAAATCAGGTTGTGCAGAGTCCCACCTGATGTCTGGCTGGGACTCATCACCACCTTTTAGGAAACTTGTCATTTTTTAAGAAAAAGGAGCTGCTATCACTGGGCAGTCATGACTCTTATCTGCACAGCATGCCGCTGGCTTAGCCACGTTTTCTGCTAATTAAATTCACTGTGGGAGATTCCTAACGTGTGTCTCCATGGGAAATGGATCTGAAAATCTGGATGATGCCCCTAATTGCTTCTAGTAACAAGGTTATGAAACCTGCACTGTCATGCCTAGAGAAAGCAGAACTCAGATAACGGTGTATAGCTCACGGATCATGTGGGCTGCTTCATTCTGCAGCTGGAACAGCTAAAAACAGGCTCAGCTGCAACTGGGCACTTCCTGAACAAGGCCTGTCACTTTGTGCTTTTCAATTACTTACCTGGAAATGCAACAAACAGGCAGTTGTGAGGGCACAATGGTAAGTGAGCAGATGTTAATGTTTGCCTAGCCTGTGCTGTGAGATTAGCTCAGGCCTGGTCCAAGGCAGGGCTACTCCTAGTGTGGTGAAGACTAGCAGCTTATTACAAATGCAAATTCTTAGTCCCTACCTCCAATTTATTGAATCAGAATATCTGGGGGGGAATCCAGGAATCTGAGTTTTAATAACCTCTGCAGATGACTCTGGTGCCCACTAAAGCTCAAGAGGTTCCTGGCTGGCCCCAAGTACAATGGATTAGGAATGGAGGACTATGGCTGTCCTCCCAGCTCTGTTGAAATAGTGTTTGCCCTGAGGGAGCTCACTCAGTTTCTCTGGTCTACTTCCTCAATGTTCTGGTCATCTATGTCTCTATAACACAGCTCCAAAACTTAGTAGCTCAAAACAACAATAGCTCTGTAAGTTGGCTGGACTCAGCTGTGAAGTTTTCACATGGGGGTTTTGCCATGCTTGTAGTCAGATGGTCATAGGAATGAGCAACCTGGCTGGACGTCTGAAGTGGCTACTTGACTCACACGCCTGGTGTCTGGACTCCAGTGGCTGATGACTGGGGAGGCAAACCTCTCTCCACTCGGCCTCTGCATGTGGTTAGCTTGGGCTTCCTCACACCATGGTCATCTCTCTTATGTCATGACTGGCATCCCCCAGAGTGTAAATTCTAAGAGACCATAATAGAAACTTCCAGGCCTTTTCAGGTTTTAGGCCTGAAACCAGCACCATGCCACTTCTGACATGTTCTCTGGGTAAAAAGCAAGTCAAAGGGCCAGCTCCGTTTCAAGGTGAGAGTCCTAGGTAAGATTAGGGATGTAAAGGGAGGGATCTCTAAAAACAAGATGCCACACTTACAAAGTGAAGAAGGTGGCCTAGATCCCTTAAAGACCTTCATGGTTTTTATAATCTATCATTCTCTCATGTGAGCAAGACCCGTATTTCTTACAGTCCATTACATCTGTCTTGGGGAGGCACATTTCTTTACAATATCAATGCCACTCATTTAGCACTGAGCACATGCAGTCTTGCATCATGATTTACCTACTCTGACTTCCCAGCTTGATTATAAGATCCTCAAGGCCTCAATACCTCCTTGAAACTCCTGTGCAGTGACCTATACATCATATTAGACTTTGAATGAAGATGTGATGATGATGATGATGGTGATGATGGTGCTGATAGAACCACTGCTATTAAATTATTCTGTCAGCTGGAATAAGTACAAAGCAGCCATTTACAGAGTGGAAAAATAATATCACATGCCTTTTGTAATTTTTCACACGTCTTTTAAAGGTAGGCTTTGTAAGATATACAAAATAGGACCGTGAATATATTTTCCATCGATCTCTTGTTTGCTTTAAACAAATACTCTTCTGTTTTTTTTTCTTTTGTTTGATTCACCAGTGCAGAAGAGACAGTATTCTATAGTCATGAAATCACTTCATTTTCTCCAATTACATTTTCTTATTCTCACTGCAGTTAGGTGGGCAATGTAGCCAAGTTAGTCAATAATCTGAGTCAATCATACTCCACCAAAGAGAGCCAAGTAGAGGTCCCAAGGGAACTTCCATGCCTTCCTCACCACTCTTGCAGCCAGCTAGATGGTAACAAGCAATCCTAAAGCTCCAAGATGGTACACTCACAGTAGCTTGGTTCCTGATTCACTGCAAGGAGTCCATCCATCCAACCAAACTATTCTCATTGCATTTTGCCTGAGCAAGATCTGGTGAAGACACTGTATTTAAGGGTTTGTTTGTTATAGTAGCTGACTTACGCTGAGAGACTCTCAGTTCATTCTCAGAGTCAATCCTGTGTGACACTGTCATACCTAAGTATCTTATGTTGACATTAAAACTGAATATTTTTATCAATAAATACACTTCTACAAAACAGCTTAATAGGAATTTATTAATGCAGGTTTTAATGTTACACATTTTATTCAAACACATCCACAATGTTTTACATTTGGAGTTATGTTTCCTACTAAAACAAAGTGGCTTCTCCAGTCTATCTTGGCAGTATGTTTTAGAACACATTCCCAAGTATGTGACAAGAAGTTGTATATATTTGATTCTCTGAATATGTCACTTTTTCTCATTCCATCTTTCATTTCATTCAATCGTTTATTCAAAAACCATTTGTGAATACTGCTTTGTGCCAGACACCATCCATATCCTTAGGATGCCATGATAAATAGAACAGCCAGGAGAGAGACATTCATAGTGATATTAGTGCATTCTGCAAAAAGTGGTGTACAAAGGGCAATGAGCATCAAAGCAATGAAAGTGCAATAAAAGGCCAGAGACATTTTTACACAAGGAGTGAATCCATAGTGAGTTTTGAGTGGCGGGTAACAGTTCACCAGCAAGAGGAGTAAAAGGCTAGACCAGACACAGGGGATACAGACAGGCCCTTGGGTAGGGTCACTGCATCTTGCAAGATGGTCTCTATTGATGGTTTATATTAGCATGACTCCAGCAATAACTGGATAACAAACCAAGTTCACCTAGACAGCAAAAAGTTTTGTTCAGGCTTGATTGTTATAGAACTTACATCTGTTTGACCCCACAATTTATGTAGGACACCTAGCCCAGTTGAAGTGATTCCTGATGGCTAAACTTAGAAAACTGCTCCAGTCTTATGTAAGTAAGGCTGAGCCTTGCAAAGGCTAGTTAAACCTCATGAAAGTCTACCACATTCTCTATATTGATGCATTATTACTTTCTGCTGTGAACCCCCTTGATGAAGATTTTGTGGCCCCAAAGATTGCACCTCCATCCATCTTAGAGAAAAAAGCTAATATATCTGCCTTGAATGCTGACTGCACGTAACTTCTTTCTGTTTACTTTACTTACCAATTATGACAATGACTGGTTTCTCTATCCATCTAAGCCTACAGATATTATTTGTTAATTCAGTTCAGAACATAGTGTTTGGGAAACTACGATTAACTTGATATAGCTGGGAGTGCATGAGTGACTTGTAAAAGATCATGCAAGAAAAGAACTTCAGGAGCCAGACTATGAAAAGTGCTATATACTACACTAAGGAATATGGATGAAATCTTATTAGGCAAAGAGGAAGCCAAGATATGGTGTGACATGATAAGAAAAGATTTGAAAACATACATACATGTGTATGCCTTTTTTGTTACTATAAATAAATACCTAAGACTAATGTAATAAAGAAAAGAGGTTAATTTTGGCTTACAGTTCCAGAAGTGCGAGGTCAAGGGGCCACATCTGATCTGTTGTCAGAGTCACAGGAGGCTCTAGGTATCACAAGGCAAAGGACACAGAATATATCAGCCTATCTGTCTCTCTCCCTGTTTTTTTAAAGCCACCAGGGTTTTTAAAAATCATGGGGATTCACCCTAACGACCCTACCTAACTGAATCAGTTCCCAAAGGCCCCAGCTGTAAATAGGACAATCAGATTAAATTTCTACCCTATCAATATCATATGACTTTGAGAAGTAAACTCTTACATAAGTTGGGGGGAACCATATTTAAACCATAGCATTATATATCCATATTTCTGACAGTACAAAGATAAAGGTTGAAAGGTAAAGCAGCTAAGAAGCCCTTGCAAAAATCTAAGAAATGATGAGACTAAGGGCAATGGAATGGACGGGAGGGTTTAGATTTCTATGATATCAAGGAAGCAGAGTAAACCAAATAAGATGATTTTAAGTTTAAATCTGGCTGACCCTAGGGTGTAATCCTCAAAGTTGAAAATGAGGTGATGCAGTATCATTCATCACCTGTTAAGGAGGTAAGAGGTAAGAATGAGGAAGGTGATAAATTAAAGTGTAACATATTAAGAGCAAGAGGTCTCTGAGACTTAGAGGTGAAAATTTTTGCCTGTTGGAAACATCTAGAAGTCAAAACTGATGTCTTGGTAGGAGAAATGGATTTGGGAATCATTTGTATTCTGAAGTGGTGATCATAACCATCGCTGTTGATTGAACCAAGAGATAGAGAGCAAGATGAGAAGTCATTCAAGGATAGAATCCTGAGAAAAGGGGGTATTAATGAGCCAATGGAGGGAGATGGTGCCAAAAGGAGACCAAGATGCATCAGGGCAGTGGAGGAGAAAGAGAATAAATGCTCCCATGAGGAACCTCTCTGGACCCCTGGATCCTCTTCATTTTTCAAGGCTCCATTGAATTCCTGCATGGTAGATGATGAAAAGCCTTCACAGATAACCCCTTCCTCATGGGCTATCTCCCACCCCACATGTGTCTGTATCATTCCATGTATTAAATAAAGTCTGGTATTTTAATCTCTGCACACTAGCTCTTATGGGAGAAACCATGTCATTTGGATGCGAATGACCAAAAACTCAAGTTGACTTAAAGAAAAATAAAGGAAAAGCTAATAGGAAACTTTGCCTTTAGATGTGGCGCCTCTGCAGTCTCAAAGCTTCCTGTTTCTCCATATCTGGCCCCTAATTGTCCCCAAGGCAGGCTGTTCTCTAGATGAATCATAGTTCCAGGACTAGAGTTTATTTTTCATCAACTGCAATGGAGGAAAATGTTCATGAGGATTCTCAGCTCCATTTGGTTTTCATCAGGTCATGTCTACTTTTAATCAATCAACGAGGCGAGGGGGATACTAGGCCTTAATTGATCAGGTTGCATTACATGACAAGTAGACTTAGGATTGTTTAAACCTGGCTTTTCTAGTTTTCCTCGGTAAAGGCATTAGTCTGAAAGTTTTGAAAAAGAAAAAAAAAAAAGTACACCCAATTTCACTCTGGGAGGACTTTGACATGGTCAAAATGACATACACCAAGGAAGGAGGGGGAAGGATGATGAAAGTAAGTCAGGATGATATTACTTGGGGAAAAACGAAAATTGATACTGGATAAACAAATAAGAATTGGACACAGTGAGGATCTGGCCTGCAAAGGACATTCAGCAACTATGTCCTGACTGGTTACAAGCTCAATTGCCCACTTTGCTCTCATCACTGAAAGACAGGAAAATCTGTTATTGTGATGAGAAGTGACTTTTTCATGTGCTGTGGAGGAATCAGAAAGAGAAAGTAACAGCTGATGTTTGTACCAACTGGCATCCTAACTGGTAGAGGTGGAGAGAATTCAGAGCAGCTGAAAGAGGGACAGCAGGACTGAAAAAGGGAAGGTGAGTGAGGAACGGTCTTCCTCTTGGGGCTAATGGGATTTGAGGGTGAATGGTGTTCCGGCTGCCCTGCTTTGAAAGTCATCCAAGTTCAGAGGCATCTGGGTAATGAAAATACCTAACTCAGCCATATAAATCAAATCTATCTTATAAGAAAAGTTTGACATTTGCTAAATTACCTATGAAAACTTACCCTGGCTGTAAAGAAGAACCAAAAAAAAAAAAAAAAAGTGTGTTCATTTCAAAGCTAAATGTCAAGCTACCTTAAAGATCTCCTAACACCTACAGACAGGGGGTGGGAGAGGGAATGCTGTGAAAATTAAAGGCAATAAACTTTTCAGACTTCTTCATCTCTGTAAGTGCTCAGAGGTGACACCTGGTATCCTTAGCTTCGCGATTGTGCCTTTCAATTGTGTCATGTTTTGGCAACCCACTTTTTAAAGCATGCTTGCAGAGCATGTTGAAAACTAATTGAAACACTGGAAAATAGACACGCCAAAACTGACCCAAACTCACTTCATTCACAGGATGTGGCCAGAATTAACAGAGAGGCCTCCCAAACAAATAATTGCACAATACTAAAGCTAACAGTTCTAGTACCAGGAGACTCGGGCAAACGGCCAAAACAGCTCTTTACTGAATTAGAATTGTGAACCTCCTCACCCCTACAGACTTCAATGAATCAGTTACCCATCACTAAACTGTACCATTGATGAGGAATAAAGTGGGAAAAGTAAATAAATCTGAAATATAAGACCGGAATTGATCATGGAAAAATTATTTCAAGATCATTAATTCTTAAGAAAATTTTGCCTATTTAAGTATTTTAACTCAAAATATACCAATATCAGTTTCAGGTTTATTCTTGAGCATTTGCAGATGATGGCCACCCTGTGTTTGAATTATATTTATCCCAATCCTCCAAAATACATCTGTGTGTAATTCTGTCCACATACACATACTATTAGCCACACATGGGAGTGTGTTTTATACAAACACATGAAAAGTCGCCCCAAAGTACATCACTTTGTTTGGACTTCAATGGTGGCCTCTATTATTTCCTAATAGTTGCACTAGGAATGAAGAGAATTAGGAGTTGTGGTTGCTCAGAAATACTGTAAGAAAGGAAATAAGAGCCTGAGAATGTCCAAGGAGTGACTCAATACCTCCAAAGACACTTTATGATGTTTAATAGAAAACAAGAGATCACATGATTATTTGAAAAAATTTTGAGTGAATATCTCACAGCTTATTTATAATTTTGCATAGGGGAAGTTAGGGAATCTGCCTTTTACAATTTCTTCTGTAAGGAAATGTGTTCCAAGTTTAAACACCTGGTTTTAAAACAATGGCTATTTGTGTACTGAGAACACCTTTCATTTACACACACACACACACACACACACACACACGTACTTATGCACACACGTGCATGAACAAGCTCTTCCTAAAATCATTTGTATGAATAGAGGCTTAGTTCTTGGGAATCGTTCAAACTTCTATTGTTTAAATATTAATGATTTTGATTCTGCATAGGATAGAAGCCATTTGTACACATTAGCAGACCCATGGGCACACCCAGGTCTCTTACAAGTGTGTTCTTCCCTTTTCTTGAAAAACCATAGTATCTATTGAAAACAATTTCTTCCTAATTTTTTATTGCTCCACTTCTGTACAAGAAGCCTATGACTTTAATGTGTTATTGTAACCCAGTGTCCTCCATCTACAGGGAAAAGAAAAGGGTATCTAAGCAGGTGAGCTGTTCATATGAGAACTCGGATAGCTGAGAGTAGAAAAGGGAGTCTGGGAGTCATCAGAGGCCAAATTCCATCCACTGTGGGGGCACCAGAGTGACCTTTGGTGAAATTAACATGAGTCCTCTGCCCCATTTTAAATCAGTCTGTCCACTGTGATCTTATCTTTACTAAGATGGCAATTCTTAACAACATAGTAAGCCTGGCTTCCTTCCATCCTTTCCCAACCCCTCCAAAAAAGGGCCTTGGTTAAACAGACAGAAAATAACACTTAAGTTCCTGTGAGCATCTTCTGTCCCCATAGCAATATGGCTCCAAGGCTCCTAGTGGGAGCTCAGGTCCTTACCATCCCTCTTCATCCCCACTCCTGGGCACGTCTTCCTTCGCTACCTCTCCAGATCTTTGAAAGATATAGGATTCCTAATGCCATCACACAGATGTCCCTGAGAGACATTAAGTTGCTATCTCTAATAAAGAACAAAGAGAGGCTTCCAAGGAGACACAGCAATTCCTTTCACTGGGACTTCAGGAGTCTTGACTGGCAACCCTATTAGCAAAGGGCCACAGAAGCTTAGAGAATGGCTCATATTATTCCTTTCCCAACGTCGAGCTGTGGCCATTGTCTCTCTGGCTCTTACCTCCTAACACCATCTCCTTTGGGGGAATTCCAAGTGTAGCTGGATGGTCACCAAATTGGACAGGCTTTTATTTATTGGCATTGTGTTACAGAGCTAGAAGAGACTGGAGAGAGAAATTCATTTTATTTTTTCTCTATACTTTTATGATTTATGAAAAATTGATCTACTCCCTTCAGTTAGATAACCATGAGTCAGAGAAATACAGTTACAATAAAGTGGCAGTGTCATTTCTAAAGTAGACCACACTCTGGATCACAAATGATAGCCAATTAAAATAAGTTATTCCTGTCTGGTGGGTTGTGTGAAATGAACTATCACCCAGGATAAATTAAAGCCGGGGCTTGGAAGAGTTCCTATTGACTAGCCTGCGGTATAATTTATAATTATTTCTGTTTACAGGCAAGGTGGGGCAAAGGAGCCAGGAAGAAAATAGGCCTAGCCCTCACCTGGAGATGAGTAAAAACAATGTAAAGGGCGTCTGCCTATTAAGGTTTTGATCCATAAATATTTTTTTCAGTCATCACAGGATATAGATGTATAGGAGAATATTAACGAAGTTCTTGTCACCAAAATATCCAGGCCCAGTACAATGGCCAATAGGCCTTATCACCTGGACCCAGTTCACATCTGGGGGATGGGGATCCATTTCCACACACTTTCTGTATTTCTGAATGTAAATCTCTTTGTCAAAGGACTGTCTTTCAAGGGAGTACCTTCTATTTTGATGGTGATTTTCATGATCTCCAGAACATGTCTTGGTACATTGCCCAGTTCATCCAGTGATCTTTTCCATTCATTTTTTCATTCTCCCAATTAATAAATATTAATTGAGCATCAGTTATGCTGACCTCTGAACTAAGCTTAAGGATGGCATCCCAAAACAAACTGGTAATATCATTCGTTTTTCTTCGGTTTACCGTCTAGTGAAGGGACTCACATTCTCCAGTGCAGACTGCAGTCCTTTTGCTGGATCCCCTCTCTCAAGATCTCTGATCCTGCCTGCCTTTGACACAGTTCTCTGCTTCTTTTAATGCTAACTTTCATTGTCGAAACTTCCTCATGCTCCTGGGACTATTCCATCCTCCAAATCTATCCAGTTCTCAGATCCTTCCCACCTGCCTGGCCCATCTTAGCTTCAAAAGACTTTGACCCATAATAGTAGAGGTGGGTTAAACTTTCTCAGCAATAAAGTCATTCCTTTATCTTAGAATACATTAGTCTGCTTTCCTGAATTAATCAGGAGTCAAAAAAAAAAAAGAAAGTCAGGAAATTTGTTCCCCATGGATGCATCCTGGCTCTCTGTATAAAGTGGAGAGCTCTGTATTAGATTTCCTTTACACTTTACAACAAGAACAGGGGGACTCCAAGTTTTGCTGTGAGAAGAGACGCTGAATGTCTTTAATCCCCAAAGTGTCACACATAGTCAAAGTTCATAAGAGTCTAAATAGAGACCCTCAGAATCCCAGGCACCTGCTTGGATCCTCTCATTATGAAAATATGTAACTGTTAACTTACTGATGGCATGATCGTGTGTGTGTAAGTGCCATCATTTGCCATTTCCTTCCACCTCCTTGAAATCTGAAGTCTACTTGCGGCATTTTATGTCCCTAACATAGGTCATTGGGAGCCTTGGCATTCACAAAATTTTGGGCATCCAATGCTGTGACATGTATTGCCACTGAATCTTTATATAGCCCCATTGAATAGCAATGGGAAAGGGTTTTCAACTCTCCTGGGAAGCCTATAATGAAATCATTTTCATAAATCTCTTCCCCTTTTCCACCACTTTACTTTTACCAGAATTCTTGTAAATTTGCCCTCTCTGTGTCTTATGGTTAATAAATTTAATGAGCAAGTAACAAAGGAAAGATGCTGGATCCTAGTGCATATCCAAGAGATATATGGGCAAAACAGGTATAGAAAGATAACTTGTGCTTGCATCTGCCAGGTTCTGGAGTACGGCTACAGCAGGTTTGGGGGTGGCTGGGGATGGTGAAGGGGTTGCAGTCCTTCTCTGGGGCCTTGATTCCCTGGACAAAGACTCCCAGCAAGGCAAAGGAATATAGTGCATGTCAGTTACCAAATCTGAAGTTAATGTTTCATCCAGCCCAACTCAAGGCAAATAAATATTTCAGCAAAAGGAACTTCCATGATATATGTGAATGTTACTGAATTAAGAAAGCCACTAAATTCACTAGTTACAGAAAAGTGGGAGGGAGGACTCGGGAGAATAGGTGATTCATTCCCTCCTTGGCTTTTCTGAGCTCTTTGTTTCCCCTCTGTTTTTCCCTCTTATCCTTGTCCATGGCTCCCACTGAATGCTATATTTGATTTTATTATCATTACTTTTGTTTTCTGTATTCAGACTTCTGAAACAGAAATACAAATAACATGAGGGAGAATTTGTGTACCCTACTTTCCAGAGGAAAAAGTGGACATTGAATAGTAAGCAGTGCAACTCCCTTATCAGGCCCCCTTCCACCCCTGCAGAGGGTCTCAAACACTTCAGCTAATGCAGAAAGCTGGAGTTTATTTAAGCAGAGACAGGTAGGGCACTGTGACTAAAAATGGATAGTAAATTCCACAATTAGGGAGCAGAGCTGCTAAAAGCTCTTACTCAAAGACACCTGGGATTATACTATGAACAAATTAAACTGCCTGCTGCTTCCATTCTCACCAGGTGACTACAGAGTTGTGATAGAAGGTCAAGCAAATATATTGAATTGGGTCCTGCTTTAAAATAAAAAGTGTTGTAGAAACTTAAAATCCAACATTGAATTTTACAAACTGCAATTCCCACCAAAAAAGATGAAGTCTTGATATTTAATACTATTTTTTAGAACATGGAAACCTGGTCCTTGGGCAACCTACATTCAACAAATGCCACAATCTAACATTTCTGCAAGTGAAGAGTTTACGGCCCTCTAGCTTCAAAAATAACTGAGAATTCATCTCTACAAATCTTCCCCGTTAAGACTGCGATCTCAGCCTGGCAATATTGCATAAATGATACAGAGTTTGAACGAAAGGACCAGGACAGACAGATCCATTCGAGGATCTGGTAACAATGGGCTACTTCACTAGAAGATATTCCCCGGACATTTTAATCACATTGAATTGCCAGCAAGAACCCAGTCAACCAACAAAATTTCCACATCATCAAATTAGGCAATCTTCATGTAGGAAATTCATAAGCTAATAGAGAGCTCAGACTGAAATCCAATCATTTAATTAAGGAGTTACCTTCGCTTGGATTAGCGACAGAAAAATCTAATACTGTACTCAACAAGCAGAACTGCCCACGGGAACCTACCAAACCCAATGTCATGTGAGCCTCTCAAGGTCACACAATAGTATAACTGCAAGGACTAAATGGACCAATACAAGGGCAGAAGCTGGTCAGTCCACAGGAATGGATGAGTTTTTCAGGGCTTAGCCTGAGCCTCCGGGAACTGAAGAGAGCATCTCACCATTACCCTGGCAACCACCAATTCCTAAGATTCCACAGGATGATGTCCATGCTTGGTTCCCTTTGGTGCAGACCTTGGAATGGAATATGGCAGGACTGGAGTCATAGTTCAGTGGTGGATTGCTTGCTTAGAATGGAATATGGTCCCATTAGGATCCTCACTTATCTAACTTCTTACAAATTATTACAGAGTAAACAATAAATAGGACTGCTATTGTTTGGATCTTAAATGTCCCCCAAACATCTATGTGTTTAGTGCTGTTGGGAGATGGCAGACCCTTTATGAGATGGGGCCTACCAGGAGGTCTTCTGGCTATGGGAGGGGATGGGGAGACCCAAGACTGCTTCCTCTTTCTCTTTTGTTTCCTGGCCAAGAAGTAAATGGGTTTTACCCTGCCTTGTGCTCCCTGCCATGATATATTACCTTACCGTAGGTCCAAAGCAATAGGACGTTGTGACAGCTAACTTCTATAACTGTATCCCAACAAGAACAACTCAGAAGAGGGAAGTTTATTTCGTTTCACAGTTGCAGAGGTTTCGTCCATAGTGGGCCAACTCCACTGTTCTGAGCCCGAGATGAGGCAGAGAGCATCACAGCAGAAGGGCCGGGCAGAGGAAGCTGCTCTGCCATGGCAACCAGGAAGGAGAGAGAGATGGGAAGGGAATGCAGGAAAGATGAACCTGTCCAGGGCACACCCTCAGTGCCCACCCTGCAGTCACGCCCCACCCACCTACACCTACCATCTAGTTAGTGCATTCAAACCAGACGGACTGATGATGTGATGGCTCCCATAATCTGATCCTTTCACCTTCTGCAGTAACACAGGAGGTACTGGGAGCACCTCCTGTCTAAACCAAACAGACTTAAACCCCCCAATCTGTGGGACAAAATAAGCCTTTCCTTTTATAAATTAATTACCACACATATTTATTATACTACACAGCTAACAGAATAACAAAAAATTAAATAAATGAGCAATTTATATAGTTCTTGAAATCCCCTCATCATTGTTTATAACACAGCCCTGACTCCATTCTTAGGAACTCCTCCAAAAGTTTTGACATTGTTGTTTCCTTTGGTCATTTAGGTTACAAACTTGCACTCTTTCACTGTAGGATCTGTTTTTAGCAGTCACTATTATTTTCTAGCTTATGTAGGACCTGGTCCCTAGAGTGCCCTCTTCCCAGGGAAAGACCATCATGAGCAAATACAGTAAATGTTAATTTATGCCAGTGGCTCCTCTCTTGCTCAAGACAACATATGAATCTGGGAAGCATTCCATGCTGAACACACTCCTCAAAAGGGTCTTTACGTCTTACCCTCACATGCCGATAAAGCAAATAACATGCACTTGGGTTGCCAAACAAAATGTTGTATGTAGGGTAGAAATGATGGGGATACTACATAAAGGTAAAAAAATCACTTTGACTTTTAGGAGTGGTCTATGGAAATCTGTTACATCGAGTCTTGTAAACTTAAATAAATGTTTCTAAGCCATAAAAAGAATGTGAATTTATACATGAACCTTTTCATAACCCAGCAATTTCACTACTAGGTTTTATCCAAGAGAAATGAAAACATATGCCCACAAAAGGTTTGTACAAGAATATTTATAGCAGCTTTACTCTTGCTAGCCAAGAATTGGAAATAACCCAAGTATCCATCACCAGGAGATTTGAGAAATAAATCGTGCTACATACATATATATAATAGAATACTATTCTGCAATAAGGAGAAACAAACAATATACACAGCTACACAGTTGAATCTCAAACATGGAATAAAATTGAAGGAAGCCAAACACAAAACATACATCCTATAGGATTCTAGTTATGTGAAAGTAAAGAATGAGTATTATATAGTGACGAAAAGCATAAGAACGATTAGCTGAAGTTGGAGGAAGCTGGCTGGAAACATTCAGGAGGGAGAGTCTAGGGTGAGGACAATGTTCTCTATCTTGACAGGACAATGCTCCACATCTTGTATCTACATCAAGATACAAAATGTTCTGTCTCTTGTATTACATGGAGATATACACTTGTTGATCCATGAAAGTACATAAAATGCATGAACATTCATGCATTTTACTCTATGCAAACTACTTCAATTATAACAAAGATTAAACAAAAACATACTAGTGGTATATCTGGAAAATACATTCCATGTACCAAATTAGTTTGTATACATCCAATATAAATGAGGTCTCTTTTGTCATTAAATTTGTGTACAATGAATCAAAATGCAGTCTGTAAAAATAAAAAAAAATTTTAAATCAATAAGTTCATGATTAATTCATTCCTCTGAGCATTCCTGTCACTTCCAGGTAAACCAGTATTCCCTTATCTACAATAGATTCTCCCCTTAGGAGGAGCTCGAGAACCTTAGGGGATACTGCAGACCCTTCCTATCTATGCGTACGAGCAGAAAATGCAAAGCATCAAATTAACTGAAAGGAAGCAGAAGGGGGTCATGGACTATGTTTTAGGATCTATCAGATATCAACATAGCCTTGAGAGCATATGAAACACTCCCCAAATCCACCAAGTCAAACCCAAAGAAAAAAAGAGCTGGAGTTGGCAGCATCCAATAAATCATTAAATACTATCAAAATAACTGCTTACTCGGGATGAGCTCTAAACCTTGATTGAAATTTCTCCAATAAATCAAATGGAGCAAGGTGATTTTGTAATTACCCATAAATAACAATGCAGTCCTCGTGCCTTAGAAAACCTAGGCTTTGAAACCTGCTGGCAATGAGACGACACTCAGATGGCCATGCAACAGGCATTTGTGGTACCAGCTTTAATCATAGAAGAACAAATCCAGATTTAAGAAAATCATCACAATTTAAAAAAAATGTACTGTCAATGCAAGAGAAGGTACACAAAGCAACATGGGACCAGTTATAATGCCTCTATTCTTGAGTCTAGCCTCTGGAAAGGTAAGAAGTGCAGAGAAAGACAAATGTGGAGGAAAATCTGGAGAAGCACATAGGAAAGGAACCATGTCTGTCCCCATTGACCAGATTTTGTGATTGGTATAACTATGGTGATTTTTAGTTCTAGTGAAAATGCACTGAATATTTTCATTTGTATTTCTTTGTCAGCTCTAATTACTTGTCTGTTTGAAAAGCAAATGTTTGTAGGAACCTTATTTCCTGCCAACAAGATAATGTGGGCTTAGATGTCATAATTGGAGCAAACTGCATGGTTTCTTAACTTCTCAGTCAGGACCTAGCAATTCTCAATTTTTCAGGTAATAGCAAAAAAAAGTTTTTTTTAAAGACAGTCTTAATTAAAAATGTTATTTACTTTCAGATTAGAACTAAAAATTAATCAATGGATGAATTTAAAATTGTCAGTCTGCATAAGAGTATATTACTAAATTATCTTTGTGAGGTCAAGTTAGAAGCCCTAACCTATTTACGAAACAAAGTTGATGAAAATTAAGATATGAACTATCTTTCCCAGAAGGTCCTTAGAGCAGATGGTGTTGGTGCTCCAGAAATGGTGACCTGGTACACACAGCTGTGAACTTCCTGCCTGAGTGCTTTCTTTCAGCTCTGACCAAGCAGGGCTGAAATGGCTAGAAGTTCATGCCTGCAAAAGTCAAGTTAAAGACTCTGAGTCAACTTCAGCCTACGAAGGGTGCGAGGTATAAGATGACTACCCCAGCTTCTCACCATTTGGGTGAGACAACTCTGAGATGTGTTCTACACTGTCCCCTAGCGGTCTCAAGTGGTAGTGAGCCCTGGTTGTCTGGTGCTACTTGGATTTAACACACACTGCTGACTTCTTCCCTTTCCTGTCTCAACGCTTCACTCCCTGATAGGAACCTCCTGCAACCCCACAACTCACATAATCGATTCATCCTCCAATCCCCCAATCCGAGACCCAAGGTCTGTTTCTAGCAGAACCCAAGCTTAGATAGCCATCAGCATGATTTTGGTTGGACCCAAGCCCAGATGCCTAGATCTTGGTAAAAGCTCTGTGATTCAGAACTACTAGGAAGTACAAAATGCTCCTGTCATAGTCCAAAATGGAGACATCTGTGCTGACATTCTAATTACACAGAGTTGATGGGGGGTTGTCTTATTGTCTGACATGGGGAATTATTTTCTACATGTGCAAAAAGAATATTTTTAAATCCCTATAATATTAACCCTACATCAGAACTGGTGTATGACATACCAGTATGCTTGCCCCATCCTGTGCTTGCCCCATCAGTAATTTTTAAGTAGCAAACCTCTGTAGGGGAATGCTTTTCTCATTCCTGTCCCTGTTGGCCTCTCAGGTAGGCAAGGCTATTTAATCCATCAGTATAGTCAGAGGATTCCTATCTAAGACACTTCATTAGAATTTGACAGTGTTTAGAATGCTTGATGATGCCTGTGGGACCCATTCTGGAAAGACAGACAGTAAAGTGTGGGAGATAGATGATGCACTTCTGGTTCTTTCAATTCACCTTCAAAGAAGAAAACAAGCCATTTGAGTCTTCAAGAGATGGGGACGGTAGACCATTTGGAACTTCCTGGTGTAGATCCTTTTCTCAGTCTTTATGTTAGGCAGAGTGCATGTGTATGGGAATAAAACTGGACTGTAAGTTACACTGTAGATATCTTTTCTTCCTTCCAAGCTAGGGATGGAACCTGGGGTCTCACACATGCTGGGCAAGTCGTCTGTCACTGAGCTACACCTCCAGCCCCTGGACTGGGAGTTTAAGATGTAGGTTTTATCCTCACTCAGCTGTGGTATTGTAGTCAGGTTTGTGCTGACACAATCAAAAGACCTGACAAGAACAAATAGAGGAGGAAAAGTTTATTGGGGGCTCACAGTTTCAAAGGACTCTGTCCACAGACAACTGACTCCATAGCTCTTGGTCCAAGGTGAGGCAGTACATCATGGTGGAAGGGCGTGGGAGAGGAAAGCAGCTCAGGACATGCCAACAAGGAAGTAGAGAGTTCTGATTACCAGGGACTTTAAACCCAAAGCCACATCTCCAGTGACCTATTTCTTTCAGCCACACCCTACCTGCCTACAGTTACCACACAGGGGACCCGTATCAGTGGATTAATGCTCTGATTGGGTTAAGGATCTCATAACTCAGTCATTTCACCTTTAAACTTTCCTGCATTGCCTCACACTTGAGGTTTTGGGGGGTACCTCATATCTAAACTGTAACATGGCAAGCTATGTGACATTCATAGGTCAATTTGATCTCTCCTTGACCTTGGTTCTTCCTTCTCTGAAATGTTGGAAAAGAACTGAAGAATTCCCCAGCTCTTTAATTCTATTCTGTAAGAGTAATGTTAATGCATTATTCAGGTCAGTGATGGTAATTTTAAGGGCTGCCATAATCTACCCAGAACTTGAATGTGTCCTAACTGATAGATATTAGTTCGGGAAATTGTGCTTTTTGTAATTCAAAGGCTTCTTAACCTAAATCCTTTAAGGAATTCCCATAACAGCCTTGCTAGTAGAATTCAGAAAATATCTTTTTTTGTCAAAATAAATCCAGAATCTAGAATATAAAGTGAAAAGTAAAAAATGTTTAAGATCTTAGAAAGAATTGGAGGTCAGATGATAAAGTTAGAAATACTCATTTTGAAAGAATATATGCCTTTATCACTATGCAAGGTGAAAATAGATATAATCAGTATTTTTTGAGTCCCAGTCACTAGAGATGTCAGCAAGAGGTATTTATGGTGATTTCAGGCTCATCCTTAATCTGGGTGTGTCCATTCCCTAATAGGTACACACACATTCTCAGGTTTTTATTTGTATGAACATTGGTCCATTTTCCAGTGCTATAACAAAATATGTGAGGTTGGGTAATACAGAAAGAGAAGAGGTTTAAATCACAGTTTTAGAGATTCGCAGACATGGTGCCAGAAATAGCTTAGCTCCAGTGAGAATCCCATGCCAGACGGCATCACAGTGGTGGGAGCGTGTACAACTGAGGAAGAGAGAAAGCATGTGTCAAGACAGGAAGCCAGAGAGAGGGGAGGGCCAGGCTTCCTCTTTCAAAATTACTCACTCTCTCAAAAACTAACAAAAACTACATTAATCTCTTCTGAGGGCAGCATGTTCAGTGACCTAAGACCTCCCAATAGGCCCCACCTCTTACATTAGTACACTGAGGACCAAGCTTCTGACACACAGCCCTTGGGAGAAAAACCACATCCAAACCAAAGCAGTATATAAATTTCTTTTCAAATCAGCTATAAGATATTCGTTCTCACCTTTACCCTACCTTTTATTTCTCATAGTTTGCAATATCGATAGCTTTTCACTATAAAAATTTCAAACACATCATACCTCAACCTACAGAGGAATGCGTTGATTCCTTTTCACAGATGGAAAAAGTAAGTTTCAGAGATATTAAGTAATGGTGGTAGCCAGGACTCTAACCCATGTTGTTGTGACTCCAAAATACAGGTAGTATTTTCTCTTAAAATGTTATTCATTTTTCTTTTTTATTACGTATGTAATAATGATCATTGTAACACAAAGTAATAGAAGCTATATTAAGAAAAATGTAATAATTATAGTCTAACTTTAGACCCTTGATGTTTTAAAAGGCATTTATAGAATGCTTTTATTCTTATTTGTCATTATTATTATTGTTGTTGTGGTTTTTTATTATTATTATTATTATTATTATTATTATTATTATTAAGGGGTCTTGTTACATTTTCCAGGCTGGCTTGGAACTTGTGATCCTCAATCCTCTGCCTTCTGAGTAGCTGGAATTATCAATATGCACCACTGTTCCTGGCTTATTTTTACATTTTCATATAGTCATATATGTATGTCTCCCATTGGTCAATTCTATTGTCTTAAAATTTCTGCTAATTTTTCTTTAGCATTTATATGACTGATATATCTGGGACTTGTTTTCTTATATGATAATGAGATGGAAATTGAATTTTTCTTCAGTTATCAAATAAAGTTTTCTTCAGTTATCAAATAAAGCATCTTTTCCCAATGAATTAAAATCTTACCTTTGCCATAAATCTAGTTTCACTTGCACTTGCTTCTATTTCTGGACCATTCTGTTCATTTACCTATTTGCCTGTTCTAGAAGCAAAATGCATTGATTACAGTGGCTGTGATAGTCTGAAAAATGCCCCTCCCAAAGACACACATGTCTTAATTCTGGACCCTATAAATGTCACCTTATTTGGAAAAAAACACCATTGAAAATATGATTCAATTAAGGATTTTGAGATGAGGAGATTATCCTGGATTATTGTGGTAGATCCTAAATCCCATGACCAATGTGCTTCTAAGAGAAGAGAGAGGTCAATTACAAAGAAGAGGAAGAAGCAATTGAGATTCAAGGACCAGTAGGTTACTCATATCATGAATTTGAAGAATGAAATTCATAGACATGATGGGTGAGAACAAAGTAAAATAATTTATTAAGTCATAGAAGGAAGGAGTCAGGTATGACGATGCAAGCCTGTAATCCCAGGAGCTCAGGAGGCTGAGGCAGGAGAACCCTGAGTTCAAAGCCAGCCTCAGCAACTTAGTGAGGCTCTAAGCAATTCAGTGAGACCTGTCTCTAAATAAAATACAACAAACGTCTGGGGATGTGCTCAGTGGTTAAATGCCCCTGAGTTCAATCCCTGGTACCAAAAAAATAAAAAACAAAAGAAAACAAAGAAAAAAGAAAGAAGGGAGTTCTGGCAATGGGAGGGTTCCCTAGGAGGGTTGCCACTGGGTGGCTATGGTCTAGGGGTTTCTATGATAAAGTTAGAGGGGAGTGAGGTGGCCTCAAAGATATCATATCCTAGAAATTTTAAAGAAGTGGATCTTTGACTCCAGTTGCACTAGGGTGCCTGGTGTCCATGCATCTCCTTGTCTAACCAGGATGTTGGTCATGCGCAGCTTTTCCTCAGGGACTGGTCAGAGTTCCTGCACATATCTTCAGGCTTCAGTGGAGTCACTGGTCACAAGCTGTGTACTTGTAAACTCCTGGGGCAGGTGAGGGGAGGGGGTTGACCCCATCTACCTAAATGTCTATGTCCTGCTGTCAATGAGACCCTGAAGGCAAGGACTCAAGTGATGTGGTCACAGGCAGAGAACACTGATGGCCACCAGAGGCTAGAAGAGGCAAGGAAGGGATTCTTCACTTCAGCCTCCATGTAAAACAGGACCTTAAGTACACCTTGATTTCAGGCTTCTGGCCCCCACAACTCTGAGAAGATAAATTTCTATTGCTTTAGGCCACCAAGGTTATATAATTTCTTACATCAGCAATAGGAAACTAATGCAGTAGTACTTTCTATTTTTAGCAATGCTAAATCATGTCCCTGGCCCTTACTCTTTTTCAGATTTTTCTTGGCTTTCCTTAATCATTTATTCTTCCAGTATAATTTTAAATTATTTGGGTCAACTCAGATTTACTGTGCATTGCATTGGGGTGAGTTGATTCTTTCACAATATTAATCTTCCCATCTAGGAATATGGTTCTGTTTTTTCAATTAATTGACGTCTTATTTTATGTCCTTGAATAAGATTCATAGTTTATTTTCCTTTTCTAAACTATATATTCCTCATTTTATTTATTCTTAAAAATGTTGTTGCTTTGTCACAAAGAATAATAATTTTGACTCATTTCTAATTTCCTATTACAGTTATACACATAATCTATTGATTTTATGTGTATATTCAATAGCTCTCATCACAAATTCATAAGTTTTCATAGTAATTTTAATGTTGTCTTAGTGGAGTGTCTCAAAGTCCTTAAGAATAAAATAATTAGGTTTCTTCTGCTATACTTATGCTGACAATTTTATTTACTACCTTTGTTGCCTCAATTAGCACTCATCAAAGATTGTTCAATTTTCGTAGTAATGGCAGTTGTCCTTAATTTTCCCATATTTTAATGGAATTGGTTTCAGGGTTTTAAAATGCATTTTCATGTTTTGTGAAACATGTGAGTGGTCTCTATTATGGCTACTTCTGTCCTTTTATTCAAAAAAATTTTTTAAGAGAAATGATATGCATTATTTTTTGTCTTTTTAATTTATTTTTTATTTTTACACACTGCATTTTGATTCATTGTACGCAAATGGGGTACAACTTTTCATTTCTATGGTTGTGCATGATGTAGATTCATACCATTCGTGTAATCATACATGTACATAGGGTAATGATGTCTATCTCATTCCATCATTTTTCATAACCCCCGCCCCTCCTCCCTCTCATTTCCCTCTATGTAATCCAAAGTTCAAATTTTATTTGCAATTTTTAAGAAAAATCAATGCTGGATTTTATAAAAATAACTCTTCAGTATCTAATGTTATAATGATATAGTTTCTACTCTTTTTAATTCATTTAGGTATGAACCATGTGATATTTCAAAGTTTGAAGTCTCTTAGAATTCTCTGAGTAAGTACCATTTGGATATGGAATTCTTATATACCTATTATTTGACTGAAACCTCTTTGTTAAGACTTCATTTTAGATAGTCTATATCTATATCCATGAGTAAATTGATTAAAAAGCTTTGTTTTCTTATAAGAATCTTATCAGATTTTGGTATTAAAATTTTATGAACTTAATAAAGTAAATTGTAAAGCCAAAGTTCTGCAGTCCCTATTTAAATCACAGAAAAATTTCCATGTTTTTGAAAGTTTGATCAGATTTGACTATAAAACTATCTGGACATGGTGATTTTATTAAATGGTAGATATTTAATTATTTTTACTAT
>JAJEJO010002014.1:424863-572431 GCA_020662805.1 Glaucomys volans
CCTTCTGATTTCTTATTTTGAACATGAAATTCACTTATTTATAGGTGCCCTCATAGTCCTTTTTAATTAATAAAGCAATTAAGACATTTGCATAATATACTTCTAACTCTATTCCCATAGATTTTTATACCAAATGTTCTTTTTTCATTATTTTCCAAATACATTATATAGTATGTAATTTTGGTTTAATATCTTTATTGATCCAGTAATTATTTAGGAGAATACTTTTAACTTCCATGTAATGTTCTTTCTGGCCTTTTTATTGCTTATTTCTTATTTAAGTGAGTCTCATCAGAGAATGTGGCCTGTAAAAATATCTATTTAGGATATTTATTAGAATTTTCTTTATTGCTAAATATATATGGATACTTCATCCAAATAGGGAAAAGGTCCATTTCCTGTCAGTATTTTGCAAAGAAAAAGGATCATATTCACTGAAATGTCTATATCCTGATGTGCTTCTATTAAATTGAATTTGTTAATTAGATTTTTAATGCTATATATATATTGGTTTTTGTTTGCTTGCTTGCTTATTTTTCCTTGTATTTCTAGCTCGCTTGCTTTGTGTTGGTTTGGTTTGGGCAGATATGATTTTTGATGCATTAATTTTTCCAATGTTGTATCCTCCTTGTTGAAAAATACTTTTACCATTAGTTATTTTTCTTTACTGTTTGATATTTTATCCTTGTGTTTCATTTTATTTGACATTAATAGTCTCACCTTAACTTCATTTTGACTTGGTTTTCTGGTATATTTTTGATAAATCTTTTATTATTCATATTTTATTGTCACACTTTGTTTTATGTATGACAATTCTAAATAACAGTATAAATTATTTTTGATTCATACAAATTGAAAAGTTCTGTTATGGTAGAATTTATCTGATTTATATTTAATAATTGATGTATATTAATCCAAATTATTTTGTTTACTCTTTGTGGTATTGTGTGGTTTGCCTTTTCCTTGTAATTATAAATTTATAAAAGCCGGGGGCATTGGTGGTCTCACTTAACTGTACTTTGCATATTTCTCTATTTTGAGGTCCATGTCATGAATCAATTATTAAACTCTGTCCTTGAATACTTTCCTCAAGGTTCATGAGATTTTATTATCTAGCTATGTTTTTTCCTTCTGAGACCTTACAACTCTGAAACTAGATACTGACTAGAAAAACCAAATTTGAGCTCAGTTTCTTCTACTATATGTGCAAAACTCAGGTCGCTTCTGTAACCTACCGCGCCCCCCATAGGTGTGCAAATTTCTCCCTACCAGCAAGGAAGTAATCAGTTCTGCAGAAAAAGACCAGGGGGATGTCTTTTTCAATCCAACTCAGATTTGCACTATCTCACTGGAACCTTAGATCCCCCAGGTTGAGGACTAGGTCCCCTAAACTGGCTCCCTTCCATTTCAGATGCCCAAGTTTACCTATACTTCTGCCCAGTTAGGTAAAAATCAGTGTTCCCATAGTCTTCTTTTGGGGTTCAGGTACTTTACTCACAGAACTTATGAAAACATGCCTACTAGTTTATTTAAAGGATATTACAAATGATAAAGAAGAGATGCATAGGACCAGATACATAGGAAATGGTGGAAAGCTTCCATGTCCTCTCCAGGTGTACTATCCTCCAGGAACCTCAGTTATATGTAAGCGCTCTGAATCTTGTCCTTTTGAGATTTTGTGAAGACTTTATTGAAATATGGACAGTTGTGGACAAATGGAATTGGACAAAAAGCATACAATCCAATAGACTGAGTGAAGAAACCCAGCAAGGTTTGTCTGTTCAGATTCTTTTTGAACTCTGTGCAGAATTCCTTCCTCCAGGGTACAGGGCAGGCACTCTTCTGAAACAGGTCTTATGATCTGCTATCAGACAAGGTAGGTCAAAGAATTTGTTTACAGCTACTTCCAAGGCATGAAGGCAGGGAAGATTCTAATCTTCTGCCTTGGGGTGGTATTAAGAGCTAGGAACCATAAACGACAACTAAAAAATATACATCATAATATCATAGATGTCTGTTGCTTCCACTGTCAAGTGATATCTTGGCTGGGTATAGTATTTTAGAGCCATACTCCTTTTTTTCTAAATTGGTATTAATGAGAAGCTAATTGCTAGCCTCTCCAGGTGTAAATACTAATCCTTTTTCCCAAAATGGGCTTCCTCTCAAAATTTACTAGGGTTACAAGGTCAGAGGGAACCTCTTAGGCTTGCATGCCCTGAGTCGATAGGAGCATCCTCTTTCCAAGACCTCTCCTGGATAAGTCTCCTGGTGTAGCAGATTATAGTTTGTATCTTCAGAACAGACCTGCTGCCTCTGCCATATATCTCTGGACTCTTCATACCACTGACTCTGTTGAAAAGCTGAAAAGCATGTGTAGCCTTGGATGTTCCCTTCTTATTCTCACATTATTTTGTTTCTACAGAGAAGAAAGAAATGGGGTGAAGCTATAGGAGGAATTCTGATACATGGTTCCAGGCTACCATCTTTCTGGTAGACTTCATATCTGTATACCATTCTTACAATGATGTTTGTACATATTTTCTCATTTTTATCCTCAAAAAACCTGTGAAATGGTGGGTGAGACAATAATCCCATTTTATGGAGGACACTGAGGCTCAAGAAGTGGTCAACTTATCCAAGATCCTATGGCTGGTGAGTTACAGGGACAGAATAAGGGTTCAAGTGTTCTGGATGTGTACTACAGTAATTTGAAATTACTTATGACTAATTTCACTGCTGTGTGGGTTTTTCAAAAGTATAATTTGCTCTACTAAATTCCAAAACACATCAAATGGCATATTATTCCAGAAATGGAAAAATAAATCTCTTCTCTCATTATTTTAACAGCAAAAAAAAAGCAAATGGAATTTTCAGATATTAAATAGCCAGTCCTTTTTTAAGTTGTTTTCTTTTTTCTTTATATTCTGAATTCCTACTCAGACAGGTGTTCAATTCTATATGCAAATCTATGAGGAATTTGAGAGTCCACATGATTCTTTGTGAATCAAGGCCAACATTTTCTGGAACAAGGAGAAGGATGAGACATTATCCGCAGCATCACATAGTTATCATTAATAAAATATGTCTCAAGAGTTGCTCTTTTTTAAGAACTGCAAAGAAGGGGGACACAGTGAGAGAAGATATTAATGCAGCAGTGTACCTATTCAGTAATGAGATACACACATTATATTCTTCTTGTGCTAGAGAAAGTCTAATATTTTATAAAAGTATACTCATGCTACATATACAGAAAAGTGGGTCTGATCAATGGCTTAGAGCAGAACTTCTCAAACTTCAGCATGCATCAGGATAACCTGGAGATTTGTGGATACACAGAATTCTGGACCCTGCTGACCCAGAGAGATTCTGATTCAGCACATCTGGGGCAGCCTAAGATCGTATATTTGTATGAAACTTCCAAGTGTTGCTGATGTTCTGCTAGACTGACCAGACTCTGAGGACTACTGGATTCAAGAATGTGCATCTGGCCAACCTGTATAGAGTTATGAGTAGCCACTCAAACTGGGTTTGTCCTTCAGGGACCTTTCTGTTAATCTATAGGCCCTCCCTCTTCAACCTACCACTCCTGAAATCTTTTTAATTCTTACCCTGACAATTCATAGCTGAAGTAAAGAGAGTTGCTGAAGGTAATCACTACTTTGAGGGCACTTTGATTTTAATAAAATATACCCAAATACCAAAACCCCCTCAAAAAATGTGAAAGATCCAGGAATTAGAAGAATTTGTCTATAAATGGAATTTCTATCTGCTCTAATCTGCCAAACTGACCAAACAGTGAAGGCAATTGTCTACCTCATGTACAAATCAAGCTGGTATTCATTGGTTTCAGAAGGGCTCAGCATACAGGGGACAGGCAAAGGACAGTGACAGAGAGCTTAGTTAATTTCTGTTAAACTCACATCTCCTTGAATGTTTGCACTCCTGTGCTCCCAGACATAGAATTTGTAATGCATATTTCATAAAAGTGGAACCTTGGAGTGGGAATGGGGTAATGGTTAGGGAGGGAAGGAGAAAAGTACAAATACATGAAAGAGCACTCAGAGCATTGCCCTCAAAATGCCCAAACCCAGAGAGTCCACAAAGGCCAGTGAAACTCTCAGCAGGAGACCCTGTTTGTTCTGTGGAGCAAAGGTTTGGGAGCAGTCGCAACATGTTATAATTGACAGAACTTGGGATAAGAATAGTGTAGCCTCTATCCAAAATTTTTGTTTGCTTGCTCATGTGTTTATTTCTTGCATTATTGGCATTCCAATCCAGGGCCTCACATATGCTAGGCAAGTACTGTACCACTGACCTACATCCCCAACTCCCTCTATCAACTTTAACCCAAATCATAACAAGGTCCAGCAGTCAGACCTTACCTGTTTTCTTTGACTGGCAGAGATTTCAGGTCTTCAGGCTCCAAGCTCTATAATATCCAGCTTCACCATTTACTTTCAAGTGACCCAGAGAAAGGCCACCAAGCTGCCCACTTACTTTGAGATGCACCTGGATTTGATTTTGAAAGTCAGGAGCTCTCAAGGGAAATCTTGGAACAGAGAGGTCAGGAGATGCTTGACTCTATTTGTTCAGAGTTAATTGTTAAACACTTTTCTCTTAGTCAATATCTCTTTTGAATCTTGCTTTACTGACAATGGATTACATTGTTTCATAATAATATGGCTAAATATTTCACTCACAACGACAGATGAATTCCCCAAGGCAGTTAATGTGACTCACTAACTTCTTTGTCCCTAGCTTCTATCATGGCCCTGGAATACAAAAGGAGTAACACAGCCCTTCTTGCTATGGTTCCACAGGGCCAAAGTAGTATCCACATATTGTCATCTCTGATGAAAGCAACTGGGAGTGGGGAGCTTCCATTTCACCCAACACTGATAAAAGTGCATTATATGAATAACATTCAAGTTTTGAATGCCAGTCATTTTACACATATTATCTTATTCAATTTTGACCATTCTGTGAAGTAGGAGTGATCAGTACCTCTATCTCATTACAGGTTGGAAACAGAGAGGAATTGTGCTTTTCTCAAGATTATGCAGGAGGAAATAGAAGCCCCAGGAAAGATTTCTCTACAGAACTTTCTGCTTCCACGTTCCTACCTTTATTCTGCCACCCTCCCAGTCCATGGAGTTATAAGAACCTGAGAAGAACAGCAGAAAAGCCCTCCAAGATCTCCTTTGGTACTGACCAATTTTAAACACATGCCCAGAATGAGCAGTAACATTAGCCAACAGTATGGAGCAAGTCGTCTCTTCCCTAACCTGAAGCGGTTCCTCCTTCTTCCAGCTCAGCCCTTCTTCAGCCCATGTTTCTTAAGCACTTTCCTCTATATCAGACATTACATTGGGCACTGGAGAAATCACTTCACCAAGAGACACTTGTTCCATCTTTCAGGAATGTCCAATTGTCACAGGAAAAAAAAAAAAATTCCTAGGCAACTTCTAAGAACTGAGTAGAGTTTTTAAGTACACTAAAATATAATGCAAAGAACTCTAACTTTAAAACAAGTGGGCATCTTAAAAACAGAAAATGTGCTGCACTTAAACCTCTTTAGATTTCTTAAGTAGTAGTGTCAACAGCAGGTTATAAAACCAGGAGTCATTCCTACCCCACCTGCATTCCCAAAACCATATAATCTCATTCATATAACACAAATGCAGGTCAGACACCACCTCCTAGAAGGCAGAGATTTGGGGCCATTTTAATTCCCTACATCTTTGTATGCATTTGATCCCATTTGATAGATCAGTCTGATTGGTTTATATAAATCTATAGTGGTCACAGAAAACAGATTCCTACAATCTATGAATCTTTAATAGTACCCCCAATGTTGTCTTATATACAAAAGGGTTACAATTCCTTTAAATTGGTCATGGTGGCAGTACTTAGTCATGATCTTTGGCCAATGCTACAAATCAAGACCTCCTCCAACCCCAGAGCCTGTTGGTAAGCATTACCAGCACAGCATTAGAGAAGCTGTTGCTCTCTCAGGAAAAAATGCAAGCAGCATAACTTTGATTACGGTCACAAAGCAAATACAGGCACAGACAGAGCTATGAAAAAACCTGCAGGCAAAACAGATGTAGACTAGATAGATTGCAAGTAGTAAGGGACAATGACTCAGGACAACCTTCTCAACCATGCCACCCAGACTGGCCTACAGATGACCAGGTTGCTAAGGGGAGGAGACCCATGTTGGAACTTTCCCAACTTTCCAGACATATAATCCAGAACAAATTGGCAGCAGCCCCTGAGCACTTACTACTAGTAAAGACATCCAGACAATAAAACAGAAACAAACTGAAGCATCCATATACCAGAAATAATACAGATGCAAACTCAGTGGGAGCAAAATCTCTCTCATCTCAGGGATGTCGGAAGCATTCTGAAAGCTAAGAAAGGTGGATAATAGGGTATATGTGGTGAACTTTGGTTTATAGGAGTCACTATTTTTATTCAGTTGATAATTAGGTACCATTTTAGATTTAGACGAGGAAATAGCCTCTAATGCAAGTGTCCAAAAGATCTATCTGCAGTGATGAAAAATATTCCATCGTATCAATAGCATCATATCACTATACACTGCCCAAAAGAATCACCACTTCCTCTGGCAATTAAACACTTGAAATGTAACTAATTAAATTCAGGTACCAAAATGTAAATTGCTCTTAATTTTAATACTATAAATTTAAATTTACATGACCCCATGTGGCTAGTGGCTATTACATAGAACAATTCAATCCCAGTGATTGGAACCTTGGAATCAGAGTGTATGTAAGTCATAAAATTAGGATTATAATTAATAGAACAAAGCATGGTTCCTTGGTACAGCTGGTATATTAAAGTATTGTCAGCTCTTGCAGCTACACATTAATAATTATGAATTCCTGGAAAGGTCTACCACTTAGAAGGCCAAGTTTTTGTCATAGTTTCTTAAGAAGCCAGTCTTATCACTTCAAGATACCACCTTAATCAACATCCAGGAAGTGGTCCCCTGAGATGGTCAGAAGCTTCTGAGGGGGTTCATCTCTCCTAGCACTTAATACCATTTTATCAGCCTTTAGATATGGTCTCTTTCAATGCTTGAGTCCATCCTGACCAAGGCAGGCAGAAAAATCACATCCTCCACCGTGTCAATCCTAAGGTCTACCAGGTGCTTACTGCATTGCAGCCCCCATATGATCTCTGCCACTTTACTTTGACTATGGGACCGGAATACCCCGAATCCTTGTATTTACATCTGCTGCGGCAGGGGATTTAAGCAGCAGCCTGCACTTTAACTTTACAACCATGATAATGCCTCAGCCTCTGCTTCCAATAGAATCTTCCATCAAGTTGTACAGACAAAATATCTGAAAAATCACAGAAGCATGGCCCATTCAACAGACCCAAACTCCTTGGATTATAAAACACCAGCTTATCTTGACTATGCCCATTTGCACGAGTAAACCTGAACCTTGGACCTTTCTTCTGAAAGGAGAGAGGCAGCATCTCCAGGTACCTATATTGACCAGTGACAGAGGTGGCTCCAGTGAAAGAATCTTTTCTTTTTAATTGACACATAATATTTGCACTTATTTATGGGGAACAATCTGATAATTCAATACACATATATAATGTGTAATGATTGGATAAGCATTTCCATTTCTTCTCACACTCATCATTTCTATGTGTTGGGAACCTTCAAATTCTTCTATTTATTTTAAAATATATAATAAACTGTTGTAGACTATAGAACACTAGGACTGTGAGAGAATTTTCAGGGTTGTCTTGAAGGGGCCTCCATGGTAATTTTCAAAAGAACTCAGTTTTTGAGACTAAGTGGAACTTTATTTCTAATAAAGCATAAAAACTGGACTCCCAGAATGAGGTTGGCTTTATTTGCTTTTGTTTGGTTATTAGATGGTAGTTTCGAATTTTGATTGATTGAGGACTTTTTCTTTTTTCTTTTTTTTTTTGAGGAGTTGGTATCTTTTTGTCTTTGTTTTTTTCTCTATAGTCAGGTTTTCTAGAATATTAACTTCACATAATAAATTTCATTATCTTTGTCATACAGTTCTATAAGTATTGGCAAACACATACAATCTGGTAACTACCACCATAATCAAGATATAGAACAGTTACAATCCCAATAAAATTCCCTCCAGTATGCTTGTAATCAATACATCTCCCTACTCCCAAGCAACCATTGATCTGCTTTGTGTCCTTAGGGTTTTCCCTTTTCCAAAATGTCATATAAATGGGATTAGACAGTAGATAGCTTTTTTAAGTCTGATGTCTTTCTCTTAGAATAATGTATTTAAGAATGAAATTTTCAATTTCACTTTTCACCATCTAGCTAACAATTACAGAACACTACAACAAGTGATATTAAGGCATTCCAGGAAACCACAGAGATGCCCACCAACATTGTTAACAGGTCATGGAGATCTTCTCAGAGGAGGAAATATTTGACTGGGGTCAAAGAGAAGCCAAGCATCAGAGTAAGGTCAGGAAAGAGGCTTCAGAAAATCAACACCCAAATTATCAAGAATACAAGCAACAATAAATGCTGGCGAGGATGTTGGAGAAATAGGCACACTCATATATTGCTGGTGGGATTGTAAAGTGTTGCAACCCATCTGGAAAGCAGTATGGAGATTCCTCAGAAAACTTGGAATGGACCCACCATTTGACCCAGCTATCCCACTCCTCAGTTTGTACCCAAAGGACTTAAAATCAGCATACTACAGTGATGTAACCACATCAATGTTTATAGCAGCTCAATTCACAATAGCTAAACTATGGAACCAACCTAGATGCCCTTCAACAGATGAATGGATAAAGAAATTGTGGTACATATACACAACAGAATATTACGCAGCCTTAAAGAAATATGAAATGATGGCATTTGCTGGTAAATGGATGGAACTGGAGAATATCACACTAAGCAAAATAAGCCAATCCAAATTTGTAACCAAAGGCCAAATGTTTCCTCAGATATGAAGATGTTAACTCACAATAAGGGGGGCAGGGCTAAGGAAGAACAGAGATATTTCAGATTAAACAGAAGGGGAGTGAAGGAAAGGGAGGGGTATGGGGGTAGGAATTATAGTAGAATGAATCAGACATTAGTGCCCTATGTGCATGTATGATTACATAACCTGTATACCTCTATGTCTGTCATGTTCAACCAAAAGCATGAGAAGTTATACCTCATTTATGTATTATGTGTCAAAATGCATTCTACAGTCATGTACAACTAATTAGAACAAATTAAAAAAAGAAAAGAAAAGAAAAAGAAATCCAATGGCCCCCCAAAACAAGCTTACTACCAAAAGTGAAATAATTAGATAGCAAAGAGTCTTATACTTTAGTCTAGAGACCAAGGCAAATGTAAACTTACAGCTCTAACTCAAGTAAACACCCCCCCCACACACACACACACACACACACATGCTCCTAAATCTAGCAACTCTCAACCCAAGTAAAAATAATTATTCATGCTTCTAATGAGTAAGAATCCCAACTTTAACACATACATCCCTTCATTTGCTTCAATCACATTAAGAGGCAAAACTCTTTCATGCTAGAAATCCATCATTTGGACAAACAAATTCTCCAGTAAACCTCACCCTGGACTGAGGGTTTGGAAAGGTGAAACAAGAGAGTGTCAATCAGTTCTCAGTTCCAGCTCTCAAAGTCCCCCTGACACTTACACAGGAGAAAATGATTTGCCGTTTAATGCGATTATATGTCCATTAGCTTTCCCATGGGAATGTTAGTGGGATGAAATTGAAAAAATAATGGGCAGAGGAGGTTTTAGCTAAGTGTTTCTAGATTCAAGGGCAGCAGACAGCTCATAGCCAACCATCTGCTTTATCTTAGACAAGTCCCTTGACTTCTCTAATTCTATTTTCCTTTCTCTTATGAAAATGGAGAAGAAAAAGCATGAAGTTGGATCATGCCATTTCAGAAATTCCTTCTAGCTTTCCTACTTTGTGGTTTTATAAGTTGACATCAAAACCACTGCACTTAAGGAAACTTGCAGCACACTCAGAAATGGGGCTAGAATAAAGGCTCCATTCATGGTACCAGGGTTCAGGGAGCACAATGTGACTTTTTGTTGGGATGGTGGGTGGAGGGGTGGAGAGAGAATCTGGGAGGTCTGGTGTTCACTTTCTCTACCACAGATCTTAAACGAGTTCCTGAAACTATGGTAGCAATGCTGAGCATGCAAAGAAGAGAGAAACTAGAACACCCATTGACAGTAATGATCTTCCCATGTCTCTCCTGGGGCCATCAGAAGTGGTTCCAGAGGCCACTGAACCTGGTCAGCCTCTGGTCTTATTAAAAGACCAATGATCACAGCCATATCTGCTCTCATCAGCTAAATATTCTTCTAGTCTATCTAAGCTGGAACTGTTGGAAAAGTTATTATTAATGAGGCTGGATCCATGCGTGTCACAGGGTCTGGAGGGCACAGAGCTATTTCCAAAGGGGAGATCATCTTCTAATTCTCCACTTTTACCACTGCTCCCCACCTTGATTTTGGCTTTGTTGTGGTCCCTTCCCTAGAGATCCAGCACCACCACCACCAGGAGCTGTTCCAAGAGCAACCCCCCTCCCAGCTCCCTCTTCACATAGGTGATACTCCTCCTGGAACTCCAGGAGGGTCAGAGTCCTAGCATGAGCCATAATTCCCAGTGAAACTGAACTCACTGTATTTCATACATATTATTAAAAGGAACCACTGTTTGACCCAGTTATTTGACCCTATAAATGGATGGAGTTAGAGAATAATAAGACAAACCCAAAAAACCAAAGGCCGAATGTTTTCTCTGATGCTAATTCACAATAAGGGGGTGAGGGGTGGGGGTAGATAAGAATAGAATTACTTTATATTAGTAGAGGGGAGTGAAGACAGGGTAAGGGGTATAGGGGTAGGAATGATAGTAGAGTGAAACAGACATTATTACCTCATATACATATATGACTGCATGACTGATGTGATCCTACAATATGTACAATCAGAAAAATGAGAGATTACACTCCATTTATGTAGGATCTATCAAAATGTATAAATGCATTCTGTCATGTTAACTAACTAGAACAAATTTAATGAAAATTTTAAAAATTATAAAAAAGCAGAGCAAAATTTCTTTAAGTAAAACTTACAAGGAAAACCAAAATGAAAAAAAAAATGATAAAAGTTATGGAAGTAGGGCAAAAAGTAGAACACAGAGGGTGGGTAACAAACTTATTTTTTTTTTCTTTCCCCATGTATTTATTTTGAATTGACACATATTATTTGCTCCTATTTATGGGGTCCAGTATGATAATTTGATACATATATACAATCTGTAATGATCATGTCAGACTCATTAGCATTTCTATCTCCTCAAACATTTACCACTTCCAAGAGTTTCAAACTCTTCTCTTCTAGTTATTTTGAAATATAAAATAAATTTTTGGAGACTAGAGTTACCCTCTGGGCTATAGAACAATAGAACTAATTCCTTCTCTATAATTGTATTTTGATGCTTGTTATCCAATCCTTCTTCATTCCCTGACTTTTCCAAGCCTCTAGTGACCACCATTCCACACTCTTACTTCCATAAAATCAACACTTTGGGGCTGGTGTTGTGACTCAGTGGTAGCAGGCTCACCTAGTACGAATGAAGCCCTGGATTCATCCTCAGCACCACATAAAAATAAACTAAAGGTATGTTATCCACCTACAACTAATATATATATATACATACATATATATATATATATATATATGAAATCAACACTTTCAGCTTCTGCATATGAGATAGCACGCAGTATATGGCTTCCTGTGCCTGACTTGTTTCACTTCACAGCCTCCTCCAGTTCCATTTATACTGCTGCAAATGCCAGGATTCCATTCTTTTTTATGGTTTTTTAAAAAGTTTTTTATTTATTCTAATTAGTTATACATGACAGTAGAATGCATTTATACATTTTGATAGATCATACATAAATGGAGTGCAATCTCTCATTTTTCTGATTATATATATTGTAGGATCACATTAGTCATGCAGTCATATATGTACATGAGGTAATGATGTCTCTTTCACTCTGCTATCCTTCCTACCCTCATATCCCTTCCCACACTTCACTCCCCTCTACCTAATATAAAGTAACTGTTCTTCCCTATGCCCCCCACTTATTGCGAATTAGCATCCGCCTATTAGAGAAAACATTCAGCCATACACACCCCCCAACACACACACACACGGAGACATGGACATACTTGCATATGTACACATGCTCATGCTCTTTGAAAAATATACATTTTAAGCAATAGTCTTCTCCCAACCTGAGAACCATCTTCATAAAGAGAGCAAGAACTTTTATTACGGATAAGCATTATGCATCCATTAGCTTTCCCACGGGAATGTGAGCAAAATGAAATTTTGAAAACCATCTACAGAATTCTCAGCTAAGAGTTTCTAGATCCAAAGGCAAGAGATAAGCCAGAACATGCTGTGCATGATGGACAGACTGTTAAGAGACAGATCACAGTCACCCTTTTGTGTGGTCAGCAGACACAACTTGTTACATACATGTTTTCAAGTAAACAATCACCAGTTCTCAAGAAGGTTCGGCAGCACCACTGACCAGGCAGAGTTACTCCCCCCAAACTTTACTTGGTAAGGTGACCAACCATGTGAGCTAATTGCCTTTATCCAGAAGGGGGAAAAATACAAACTCCTATCTTTTTGTTGGGAGGTGATTTTACAACTTGATGTAAGCTCTGAAGTTTTGCCTTCCAAAGAAGCTCAGGGAGAGGAGCGTTACCTCCCTTGATGTTTATGTTTCAAAGAAATGGCTCCAGGTCCTTGGGAAAGACATTCCAAAGCTGACAAACAGCTTATTTTAGTTTCTAACAGATGTTTTGTTTTGTTTTTTTTTTCAAAGAAACAGGGAAAGTCCTTACATTTATAAGTTATCTAGGGTAAACGGTCTGACAAAGGGGAGGGAGAGGAAATCTCACCTTACTTTCAACAGGAGGAATGAAGCCTCTTATTTTAATTCCTATTCGTCCTGAGAGCACTTGTACCAGCTTGCACACACTCACACACTTCACTTGCTTGACTCATTCATAATCCCGAACTAGACAGTCTGAAACCTGCCACTGGGAAAACACCCAGTTCTGTCCTCAATGAGTACTAGATCAGCACTGATAAAAAGGTCACGGTCCAGGTTGAATGACACACCCAGCCTTTCCACCCCAGCTCTTAGTAGTCAGAGCAATGGTGCTGCATGGGCCACACATGAGAGCAATGTAGTTCTTCAGCTGCCCCAGATGAACGAAATCCAAATCTCAGGAAATGAAGTCTCTATCGTTTGGATCTTAAATGTCCCTAAAAGGCCCATGTGTGGAAGGTTTATTCCTATTAGAGGATAGTGCAACCTTTTTCTTTTAATTGTTCTATTTAGTTACATAGGACAGCACAATGCATTTTGATTCATTGTACACAGATGAAGTACAACTTTTCATTTCGCTGGTTTTACATGATGTAGAGTCACACTATTTGTGTAATCATATATGTACATAGGGTAATGATGTTTGTCTCATTCCACCACCTTTTCTTCCCTCACCCTTTCCCCTCCCCTCATTTCCCTCTACACAATCCCAAATTCCTCCATTCTTTCCTTACCCCCCACCCACCCACCTGTAATGTATCAGCACCCACTTATCAGAGAAAACATTTGGCCTTTGTTTTTGGGGGGATTAGCTTATATCACTTAGCATGATTTTCTCCAACTCCATCCATTTACCTGCAAATGCCATAACTTTATTCTTCTTATGGCTGAGTAATATTCCATTGTATATATGTAGCACAGTTTGTTTATCCATTCATCTATTGAAGGGCATCTAGGTTGGTGCCACAATCTAGCTACTGTGAATTAAGCTGCTATAAACATTGATGTGGCTGCATCACTGTAGTATGCTGATTTTAAGTCCTTTGGGTATAAACCGAGGAGTGGGATAGCTGGATCAAATGGTGGTTCCATTCTGAGTTTTCTAAGGAATCTCCACACCGCTTTCCAGAGTAGTTGCACAAATTTGCAACCCCATCACCAGTGTATGAGTGTGCCTTTTTCCGCACACCCTCGCCAACACCTATTGTTGCTTGTATTCTTGATAATAGACATTCTAATTGGGGTGAGATGATATCTTAGGATAGTTTCGATTTGCATTTCTCTAATTGCTAGAGATGTTGAGCATTTTTTCATATATTTGTTGATTGGTTGCATATCTTCTGTGAAGTGTCTGCTCAGTTCCTTAGCCCATTTATTGATTGGGTTATTTGTATATTTGGTGTTAAGTTTTTTGAGTTTTTTTTTTATAAATTCTGGAGATTGGTGCTCTATCTACCTTTATATGGTGAGGTCCAGTGGAAAGAGATCAGGTCCCTGAGGGTGTGCCCTCAAAGGGGACCGTGGGGCCCATCTGTTGGGTCTCTTTTGCTTCCTGGCTGTTATGAGGTGAGCAACTCTGCTGGACCTCATGCTCCTGCCACACTGTGCTAACTCTTCACAGGTTCAAAAGCAATGGGAACAACTGACCATAGACTGAAACCTCCCAAACTGTGAGTCAAAATAAACCTTTCCTCTGTGTTAAGTTGACTATCTCAGGTATTTTGTTTCAATAAGGGAAAACTGACTAACAGAGTCTGAGCAGTAGTATGGTTTAAACAAGAAATGGGTGATTCTAATTTGCATCCAGGGTTGAGATCCATTGAGATAAAGGCACAAGGGAGTAAATGACAGATTGGGTAAGACAGTTACCCTCAGATCTGGTTTCACATTGGAATCCCAGGGGGCTTATAAAAATTCCAGTGTGTAGGCTATATCCCAGGTCTTATACATCAGAATCTCTGGAACCAGGGCTCAAGTACTAATAAGTTTTTTGTTTTTTTTGGTTTCTTTGGGGTGCTGGGAATTGAACCCAGGGCCTTGTGCTTGCAAGGCAAGCACTCTACCAACTGAGCTATATCCCCAGGCCCCCTTGTCAAGTACTAATAATTTTTAAAGCTCCTTTTGTGAGCTTAGGATGTAACCAAGGTCCAGAACCAATGGGTGAAGAGTTTCTCTCTTAAGAACTGTGGACTTGTGGGCAGTCCATCGGTTCTACAGGGATTGTTTTAGTTAGCTTTGCATCACTGTGACCAAAAGAATTAACAAGAAGAACATGGAGGAGGAAAAGTTTATTTTGGCTCACAGTTTCAGAGGTTCAGTCCACCAGTTGGCCAATTCTGTAACTCTGGTCCCAAGGTGAAATAGAACATCATGGTGGAAGGGCATGGCAGAGGAAAGCAGCTCAAGACATGACACTAAAGAAGCAGAAAGCGCTCAGCTCATCAGGGATATATATACCCCAAAGATATATGCCCCAAAGGCTTGCCTGCCATGACCTACCTCCTTCTGTCACACCCTACCTTGCCTGTACTTGCCACCCAGTTAATCAGTGGTTTAATTCACTGATTAGGTCATACCTCTCATAATGTAATAATTTCACCTCTGAAAACTCTTTATTTGGGGGAGGGAGGGGAACTGGGGATTGACAGGGGCATCTGGTACTCAGCCACATGCCCAGCCCTTTGCCCTTTTTTATTTTTTATTTTTGAGACAGGGTCTCACTACGTTGCTCAGGGCCTTGCTAAGTTGCTGAGACTGGCTTTTGAACTTGCAATACTCCTGCCTCAGCCTCCTGACTCTCTGGGATTACAGGTGTGCACCACCACAGCTGGAATTTCACCTCTGAAAATTCATGCGCTGTCTCACACACAAGCTTGTTAGGGGACACCTCATATCTAAACAGTAACAAGGACATCCCTTGCAGTGTTGTGTTCATCAAGTGACATGATTTTAAATCATGCTTACTATAATGCACATCGCATGTCAATATTCAGTAAATCATGGTCATTATTATTCTGGATAAATATGATAACTAAATAAAAATCTAAAACATACTTTAGACTAATTTTTGGTCTGGATAGGAAGTCCACCATCTTATGGAAACGTTTCCTTCTCTGTAGCTGTCAGTTTTTGAAGTTGGCAGAAAAAGTCTCATTTCTTTTTGTATTATTCCTTCTGCCCTTTCCTATCCTGGTTCCATCTTTGTCACCCAATTAAAGAAAAAGACTCCTAATTAAAAGGACCCACTCCTCCCCTGCTCCTCTCCTCTGGGTTTGGATAGCCCAGCCCTGTGTTGTGCCCAGATCAAGAATTCCCAAAGACCACCAGGGAGCCATCTCCGATGCAAAAGCAAGAGGGCCTTTACTGCAAGCTCCAGCTTGGACTCTTACCTTTCACTGACGCAGCAGGTACTGGCTGAGAGCCCCAAGCCTCAATTCAGCGGGATTTTTATGAGCTCCACAGTAGAGCGGGAAATTTGAACAAAGCAAGGTACAGGATTGGCTGATCTTTGAACATACATGGTCTGGCATGCTTCCATTGGCTTAGGGTACCCAGGTCTTAACATACTGACACATATGGCTTGGAATGTTGGACATTGGCTTGTCAGCTCCCGATTGGTTGTTTGCCAAAGGTCAGTCCTAATCTTGATCTATGTGGTATGCTATTGTTCTAGTGACCTTCCTGGAATCAGCGATCTGAGCTCCAGGAAATAGAAATCTAGGCCTGGAATCTTTTATGCCCTAAATGCAGCCTGTCATGGCCGCGGTTTGGCTCCCTTTTCACCTCCACATCTATAAAATCGGTTTTCCACAAGACTGTGGCACTCGGCAGAAGAGATGAGGTTTCTTTATTGAGGGTGAATAGGTAAAATAGTTCTCTACTGGTTCTTACACATCAGCCTACCTTGGAATCACCTGGCAGGGCTTGTCCAAACAGATTGAGGCTCCCTTCTCAGAGATGCTGACTTATTACGTCTCAGGGTGGGACCTGAGATGGTGCATTTCTGTTAAGTTCCCAGCTGTTGCTGATTCTGCTGACCCAAGGACCAAACTCTGAGATCCACTGGCTATCCCATTTTTCTCTTTTTCTTCCTCTTTATCATGCAAGTGAGAAAAGACGATTCCAGTGCCTGTCCTTAATTCTTTCTGCACCTCTTACTACCGAAGCTCCAGCATGGTTGGAGGCAGCACTTAAGAAGTGCTCCATAGGGAGTTTTCAAAGGAAAATAACATACATATAAACAGGCTTGGTGGTTTAGAGAGAGGTCCTTGCCTGGTCACCCATCTGAAAAAGGCTCTTTGTAGCAAGCAGGGGGAGAGTTGGTGGGTGGGGGCAAGGGGTGGTTTCAGACAAAATTCTTGTTTTCCTTTTACTGTTGTTTTTCATTTCCACCCCCATATTTTCTCACCACACCCAGGGCTCACTTTGTTTCTCACCCCAGGAAATTGTCCATCACATAATAGAGAAGAATGAGAGCACTTTAGAAATGTAAATCTGTGGATGCATCTTTAATGGTGTGCTGTATGAGAAAATGGTAAATAAATAAGAACCTTTCCCTAAATACTAATGAATTTGAATTGACTTTAAGACTAAGAGCTTTTCTTTATCTAGAACTGGAGAGTACTGAGAAAGAGAATTCACTTTAAGAAACAAAGGGAAGGCAAAGGCGGGTCTGGAAGGGAAAAGGGGGGAGATCCAAGAAAATCTAAAAATGAAGAATAAAGAAAGAGTAGTTCTGATTCTGACCAAATGCAAATAAGATGCCTCCGCATGATTTAACGACAATGTCTTGGGCAGGATTTCTGCCAACTCAAAGCTAACAGTCTTATGATGGCCCACAGCCCTCAGCTGCTGATTCTCATAAACCAGATTAGAGTTCATCCTAAGGTTGCCAGATTAATCAAATAAAAATACAGGCCCCCAGTTAAATTCAAACTTTGGTACATACTGATACACAGAGGTCACTCACTGTTCATCTTACACTTAAATCTAACCAGGTATCCTGAGTTTTATCCTACAACCCACATCAGATCCCTTCTTATTGCATATTTTCGACATGAACTCAGGCATGGTTCTGATGATAACAGTGGGGTGTCCAGTTCTGATCCAGGTTATTGACATCCAGAACAAAGAATTAAGCAAGATGTACAGAAGCACCAGGCAAAGGTAGATTTATTGAAAGTGAAAGTGCAAGTAATACTCCACAACATAGAGCAGGGAGGACCAAGGGAGAGACAGTAACTCAAGGCCCCGTGTCTGAACAAGTCGTGTTTTATTTAGTCTCCCCACAGCCCTGATTGAAGACCTTGCTCCATTTGTGCCCATTGACCACTTTATTTTTGCCAAATTAGAATACAGAACCTGTGACAGCAGTTGCCAAGGGGGTAAGTCTTCTGTGGAGGGAGGTGTCAGATAAAGAGACTTTTCCTAAACAGGGGCATTGATACCACAGGTTATCGGTGATGAGTTCTGCTTCCTCAAACGTTTAAGTTGAACATTGGAAAAGAACCCAAGGCAAGCATATAAAGCAGGTTTTATTTAAAAGTAGTAACACTGACTTCTCTGGGAGGGAGAATGGGGCCATACCTGGTATCCCCAAAAGTGAGAGCATCCTGCCCCTTTTATGCATTTATATTTTATACATTTACATATACACATTTACATATACACATTTACATATACATTTTAGACTTCCTTTTTTCTCCTGCTCTCCTCCCCCCTTATCTCTCTCCTTCCTGCTTACGTGACTAGGCCCAGGAGATGCTGGAGGGATGGCCAAAAGGTGGGAAGCAGATGGGCAGGGGGAAGGGCCAAATGGAGTGATCCAGGCAAGAAGTAGCCCAGGGGGCATTAATTAAAGCTCCCAGTCTGAAACCTTTAGGGAAGGGTAGTATAGGCAGGTAATCTTGGTAATCAAAGGGCTCTGGAGACATTGACATTCCAATCTCCCAGGGCGGTCTCTAACTTCCCAACTCAAAAGGGTCTCCATTTTCTCCATCTGACCTGATCACCTATCTACACTAACTGCCTGACTTTAATTCCGGCTTCAGCATGATGACTCATCCCCTCTAGTACTCCAGCCAGGGTCGAGAAGCAGGGGTGAAGTTTCGTTCATTCACACAGGAATCACTGCAGGATCTTGTGAAAATACAGGTTCTGGTTCAGTAGCTGGTAGGGTTAGAGAATTTTGGATCCCCAACAAGCTCCCAGGCAGGACGGACACTACTACCTATCAGAGGACCCCATTTTCAGCAACCAAATCTTACAGGAAATCAGGGGCCAGGTGTTATACCCTTCTTGGAAAAGACAGGTGAATCATCATTGAGAAAAGGGAGCAGACTGTAGGTTGTACATTGTACAATAAGGAGGGTGCGTGGCAGGTTCAGCAGGGTGCTAGAACACCAGGTGCTCAGAACAGATTGACACCGTGAAGGCAGAACAACAATCCATGAGTGCACCGCTTCCTAGGTGTTTAAAACATGTACTAGCTCAAATATTAAGACCTGAGTCCTTCCCAAATAAAATAATAAGACCTAAATTTTTAGACCTCTTCATTTGTTTCAGAGCACCTTTCTGTAACTATACCTTGATCTTCCCCATTCTTTTGACAAGTATAGATGAGAGTTATGAGTCCCCATTTGATAGATATGAACACTGAGGCCTAAAGATAATAGATCAACAGCTGTCATTAATGTAGTCTACAAATAAGGGTTTGTGGTTTTGTAATATCAGTGTTTCTAATATATCCAGATGTGGTCTCTAATTCATCTCATAATTAATTATAAACCAGTGCTTCTCAAATGCTAATGTACATACCGAAACCTGGGGCTTTGATGAATTGCAGACTCTGGATCTAGCAGCTCTGGGTGGAGTCATGGTCCTTTCCCAGGTGATCCTGCAGCTGCTGATCCCTGGACCCCAATGAAGGCACCAGGGAATGCATCCTCACCTCAGTGAATTCACCTTTCTCAGTTCTAACATATGGTGAATTCAGCTTCCCATTATTCTCTTGGGTTACTAAGCACTCAGCAAATGTAGTAGCCAAAAGAATGGTCTGAGAGTTTTCTGGTCCCAGCTCAAGTAACGATAGTAAAAGATATAGGCAAATTAGTATTTGTACAATCTTCCCTTGAACTGAGTCTATGAAAAACCACAATTTTTGCAAAATAACCAACCAAGTCATATGGGTTTACTTTTTTTCTTCTTTCTCTTTTTTAAAAAAAATGTTTTGTTACCCTCTTTCACCTTTAAAAGAAATACTCTGTCTTGGTGTGTGCCAGAAAAAAGTGACCAACTTTCTAAAAATGAATTTAAGCTCAGAATGCAGACAGCTCTTGATATCAAAAGCAAGATGTCAAAAATAAGAACAGTGTTTGGAAAAAAAGATTTCCCAATTGACAGTGTCCCTAAAATCATCCTCTTACAGATCCCAAAAGGACTGATGGAAGAATTTTCAAAGGTCTCCAAAACTCTCTCTGCTCTGGATTTGGGGGGAAAAAAAGAAAAGGAGGAGAAACCTTTCCCCACTCTCGACACACATGAACAACACACTCAAATATGCCTCTGCTCACGATTGTCTTAGAAACCTATGACATATTTTAGCAATGACAAAAGGAAAAAGGTATCTCTACTATCCTCATAAAAACCATCACTCACCACTTTAATATTAGTTGTACATTTATCATATCAGTAGCCCCAATTTTCCACTGTTCCCTATGGCTTTGGTAATGACCTCTCATGCTGATTATAGACCTGGTCATGCTAGTTGTTTTTTGACCCATGGAAGAGCAGCAACTTTGATGCAAGCAGAAGGTTGAAAAAGTCTATGTGTTATCTGCTTTCTCTCTTGCTTCTCTGTGTGACTAAATGCCTTTGCTGTTCTGTTAGAAATTAATAAGAAGCATGTAGAGAGAGAAGAGTTATCCCAGCGGAGGTGAACCTGGGCAAGCCATTCCCCGGGTGAGCCATCAACTGACAACAAATTCATAAGCAATCTCAGGAAGGTCAGCTGAACTCAGCCCACATCAGCAGAACAGCCCAGCCAACTCCTAGACTCATGAGAAGTAGTCCGTGGTTGGTTGTTTTGGAAAGTGGCTTCCTTCTAATAGTAACCACAGGGTTCCCAGGATAGAGGAGATCCCCTGCTCCTCCATTGATGGGACCTCAATTCAGGCTTATCACACTTCAAGAACAGGACTGGCTCAGGTTCCAAAGTGGACAAAGTTGGAAAGATGAGAAGATAGAAAAAGAACATTATGAACTAACGTAATCTCAAAATTCTCTAATCTGGAAGTTCACAGCATGAAGACACCCATTCTCTCACACAAAAAAAATAAACAGCAGCTATAGATAGAATCAATATAAACACACCTGCCTACTCCTTGGCACTTTAAGCCTTTCGTTTTGTGTTTCATCCAAACATAGGAAGAAATCAGCAGGGCTCATGAAAGTTTCTGAGTCTTTAATCAAATGATAAGGAAAATCTGTCACTCCTACCAAATAGAGATGTCTACAGCCCTTTATTATTGGGAAAGGAAACAAAATATTGTGATTTGAGTTTATATCATAGAGAAGAGAAGAAAAAGTCTTTTGAACAAAAATGGTAAATCAGAAAACCTTGTTCTGCAATAAAAGAGCAAAGTCACATGTACTGCTCACCTCCAGACAGAGACGTTTTACCTGATAGCTCAATTTTCATTATCAGATTAATGAAGGTAGAAGGCAGTTTACTTGTCCCCAGACCATCTCCACCTAAGCTGACAAATGCCTGTCATTCCATTTATAGATTTGAGCACATACACCAACCGCAGTAGAGATGAATTCACACTAAAAGAAGTGCTCTGACTCTTGGCCAGGTATGGTGGTGGTACACACCTGTAATCCCAGTGATTTGGGAGGCTGAGACAGGATTGCAAGTTTGAGGCCAGCCTCAGTCACTTAGCAAGATACTGACTCAAAAAAAAAAAAAAAAAAAAAAAAAACTGGGGGTGTAACTCAGTGATAAGCACTCCTGGGTTTAATCCCCACTACCAGAAAAGAAAAAATAGAAGTGTTCTTGAGTCTTGTGAGTGCATTTCCTATTTTCTTTTTCCAATTTACATTCCTTTTCAGTCCAGATTGACTAAGACTTTTTCAAACCCAGGCCCAACATTTATCTGTACTTGGGATTTACCTGGAAAGCAATTTACAAATAGGTTCTCTGGGTCCCACCTCAGCCTTTGGGAGTCAAAATTTGCAAAGGGTAAACTTTGAGTTTTGGTATTTTTTTCAAACTTTCTTTAGGTAATTCAAGTCCATACCTGGTTTGAGAACCACTCCTCTAAAATAATCCTTCCAAGCTCCCAAATGACTTCAATGCAAACCCACCTCCCTTTTCCTCCTTTAAATAAAAAAGGAGATACAATAAGAAGCACATCTTCACTTGAATAAATATATAGAAAAGATTCAAAGTTTTAAATGTAAATAGTTTACTTATTTGGTACTTGTTAGCTATTAGATTTTAGAAAATCATTTAATCTCTGGGCTTTATCTTTCAGCTGTTAATTGGCAAGGTTAGCTTAAATAGTTCAAAAATTCTCTGACTCCCTCCCATGCATCAGTCCCAGAATAAACTCTGGACTATTTATTTTAATTTATCTCTCAACTCTTACCCAGGGCGCTGCCACTTTTAAAGTATTCTCCTAGATGTGAGCCATCACTTTGATTTGTATCCTGATGGTTCACTTGATACCTAATGAAGACAGGGAAAAAAAAAAATCAAAAGAGAAGGGAGCAGGAAAGAAGTAGAATTTTCACTTATGGTCCAAATCATTTTTTTAAGGTCCTCTATTCTCATGGGTTAGTAACACAAAGCTGCATAGTCAGAGGCCCACAAAAGATATTCAGAAAACACAGTGTTTAACTATGACTACTGAACAACCACATTCAAACATTGAAGAATAGCCAGTCCCCTAGAAGTTTCTCTGTTTGACCTAGCTTGTATGTTGGGCAAGAAAAGCCACATCCCTCTGGGGAGATTCATCAGGCCCCTCTTTAGTAGGTAGTATGAGGACCAGGCAGAGGCAAAAAGGAAAATGTCCTATCTAATAAGAAAGAATTTGAAAGGCACTTTGTGATTAGACAGAGAAGGTTGAAAAATCTCTATTAAGATTTGTCATTACTGCTGCAGGATATCATCTGGATGACCATTACACTGGAGTCTGGGTCTCACCTGGTTCTGAGATGAGTTGGAGGCTCAAGCAGACTTTGGGTGGTACAGGGGTTGGGCCTTTTGGTAGAAGGACAATGTCCTTGTGAAATTTCTTTTATCTACAACAAAACCAAAATAAATAAAATCATAACACATTTGTTGCTTTATAATATGCCTTTTGCATCCAACTATAGACTATACAATGTTTTCCTCTATTAAAATATAATCGTCTTTTACTTTATTCTCCATAACTACAAAATACATGTTGCACATCCCTTATCTGAAATGCTTGGGACCAGAGTGTTTTAGATTTGAGATTTTTTTCATAGTTTGGCATATTGCATATAATGAGATACCTTGGGGATAAGATCTACAACTGAAAACACGAGCTATTTATACTTCATGTTCACCTTATATATTGTGTATATAGCCTAAAGGTAATTTTAGTTTACATGTGTTTTTACTATGACTTTTCACATGAGGTCAGGTTGAAATTTTCCACTTGTGACATCATGTAAACACTCAAAAAGTCTTGAATTTTGGAGCATTTGGATTTCATATTTCCAAATTGGAGATGTTCAACCTGAATGCCATTATAAGAAATAAGCCCATCATTTTCACATAGCCTACTGCTGATATTCAGAGCTGCAAAGGAAAGTCTCAGAGTCAAATCACACACAGACCTTCATTTATTTTCTTTAAATACTTTTCTAGAAAAATAATCACTAAGCCAAAAGTGGTAGGCAAGTTCAAAACTATATTCACTGCCAAAAATGTTCACTACAAATGGAATATCATTTAATACTTCCACAAGCGAAAGACATGTGCTATATCATTCATGTGTGAGAACACAGACCGGGAGAAGCAGGAAACTGAGAGCACGCCAGGCCTTTGGGGCCCTGCTTCTTCTCCAGTGGGGAATGGCTGACCTCTGGGCAGCTGGATTCGGGCTAAGGCAGAGCTGGTTACTGTCGTTGTGAAGCCGACCCTGAGACAAGGATGCCACTGTGAGCAACTTATTTTGGAGTTGACCTTGGAGAATACCAATTATGGGAGGGAATATGCAAGATATGGTATGAAAATTAGTAGTGAAGGATGGGTATGTTGTTAACTAAGTTATCACTGGGAACAATGGGTGGTTGATTTTGCTGGTAAGTCTAGAAACAATGGAGATAAAGACATTCTGCAGAATTCTCTCCCTGAAGGGTGCAGTAGTGGCAATGTTTCTACACTGACTCCTACAAGTCACTAGTTGAAATCAGCTCAGGGAGGAGATGATTCTCCAGCACTTCCAGCCTGCTGTGAGCATGGGCAGGCAAAGGGATGCGGAGCCAGTAAGTTCTGAAATGGCATGGGGAGAAGTGTTGCAGTAATAATCTGGGTGATATATGTGGGAGAGAACCAAGTGGATCAGTTATGTGCCTCTCTGTAATTTCTAGCCAGTTTCTTCTTTTAATGCTCAGCCCCACGTGAGCAGCAGAGTTCTCCAAAGCTATCCTCAGTGTCCAAGGTTATGGTGCAGCCTCATGGATGGGAATGTACCATGATGGTATTAAAGTATAATTTATGTGCAATAAAAGGTACACATTTGGAACTTCTGCTTGCAGCCCTGATGGAGTAACAAAGACTAAATTTTCCCTCTCATCTTACGCAAACTAAAAACACTGTACAAAACATACAAATCAATGATTTTCCAACACTGAACAATGGGCGGCACAGAACAGCAATTCCTGGAAGAATAATAAAAGGCAAAGCAAACCTTATGATTACCCAGCGTACTTCCTGGACAGAGTTTTCAATCTTCACACAAGGAGAGTGAATTCACCCAGAGGTAGGGAAAAGGGAAAGCCAGAGAAGCTAGAGATTGCAAGACAGAAGACCAGAGGAGAACACAAATACAGTCTTCCAGAATTCTACAGGGAGTACCCATTGAGTCTTTGGCCGAAGTACTCATTAGCCTATGTATGTGAGGAAATTAACTACACAAGGCTAGGGAAAGTGCCACTGAAAAGGAGCAGATGGAAAATTTCTCAGAGCTCATTCAGAATCGGAAATAATTCCCATTTCAATAGCAGAATGGAGAAACCTCATGATACATAGGGCATCTGGTGGAGTACTCAGAGGGATATTGCCTCGGCAGTGGAACCAAATTAGCCCTAGAATAAAGGCTCTGGTCCTCCCGAAAATGCTTAAAAGCAAGCCTCAGAAGAAGCAACTATTTTTTAAGTACAAAACTCAAGTATATTTCAAGGCATCAAAATATCCAGCACCCAACAATGTCGAAATTACCATGTCTTGCTTCCAAGGGTTACAGCTCCTTGGTAGCGAGCTTGCCTCGAACGTCTGAGACACTGGGTTCCATCCTCAGGACCACAAAATATAAACAAAAATAAAAGTATTGTGTCCATCTGCAACTAAAAATAATAATAATAATAAAAAATTCCCAGGCATGTAAACTAGTAGTGAAATGCAACTCATCATAAGGAAAAAAATCAATCTATAAAAAGAGAGACGTGGCCAGATAATAGAATTATTATACAAGGACATAATAAATATGATAGTTCCCCCTAGTCGGTGGTTTCCCTTTTCACAGTTATAGTTACCCAAAGTCAACCAGGCTCCAGAAGAAGAGTGAATAAAATACAATAAGATATTTGTAGAGAAACAGAGAGAACATTCACTTAACTATTATAATGGTAATTGTGCTTATTTTATTAGTATTTATTATTAATCTCTTGCTTTGTTTTAAAAATTAAACTTGATTGTGTATGTGTATATATAGGAAAAACAATGTATACTTTGCATGTATATGTATATATTTTGTACATATATATAATGTTTTTCCTATACATACATATATACAATGTATATGCATGTTTATGTGTATATGTGTGTTTGAGTGTGAAAAGGAGCAAGAGAGGAAGAGAGAGGGCTCATTACTACCCTTGGTTTTAGGCATGCACTAGGGCCTTGGAATATATTCAGTGAGGACAAGGGGAGATTGCTGCATACCCCATAAATTCAAGAATGTAGAAAAAAGCATGAGCAGAGACAGAAAAGATAAAAAGAAACCCAAAACTAACCTCTAGAGATGAAAAACACAATAGAACATAATTTCTCCAATGAAAAACTACACTGACTAGTATTAGCAGAAGAAAAGATAAATAAATGTGAAGGTCATAATAATAGAAAGTACACAGCATGATACTCTGAGAGAAAATGTACCCACTTTATGTGAGTATGTAGGGACATTTTCACAAACATACATACTTGTGTAAGGCCACCAAAGTTAAGACATAGAACATTTCCATCACCCCCAAATTTCCCCGTGTTTCAGCCAGGCATGGTGGTGGACACCTAGAATCCCAGCTACTTGAGAGACTGAGGCAGGTGAATCACTTGAGCCCAGGAGTTCAGAAGCCTGAATGCGCAATATAATTAGATCTTGTCTAAAAACAAAGTTAAAATTTTGACATTTTCCTCCTATGTTCCCACCCCCATCTGTTGTTCCAGGCAACTCCTGATCTGCTTTCTGCCAGTATATATTACATTCGCCGTATCTGGTACTTTACCTTAATGGAATCCTACAGTAAATCCTCTGAGTCTGGCTCCTTTTGTTTGGAAGTTTTTACTTTCACCAACACTGTTATCAGCAGTTATGCCCCTTTTTTTTAACTGCTCAGCAGGATTCAATTGTAAGGAGGCGTCGTTATTCATTGATCTACTCACCAGCTGATGAACATCTGGGTGGTTTCCAGTTTGGGGTAAGTTTGGGTGGACAAGCTTTCATTTATCTTGGACAAATGTTGAGGAATGGAAGGGAAGGAAGGACATGTAGTGAGTATATATTTAACATTATAAGCAGTTACCTAACTGTTTTTCAAAGTGACTTTACCATCCACATTCCTACAGCTGGTACAAGAGTTCTAATTATTCCACATCACTGTGTAGTAGTACCTCATTGTGGATTTAATTTGCATTTCCATAATGACTAATGATATTGAGCATCTTGTCATGTGCTTATTAGCCATTCATGCATATTTCTTTATAAAGTACTAATTCAAATATTTTAAAATCAGATATTTTCTCCTGGTATGGTTAAGTGTCAGTACTCTTTATATATTCTAGATAAGAGTCCTTCACAGATATGTTTAGCAAATACTCTGTCCCTGTTTGTGGCTTGTCTTTTCATTCTTTTAATGGTTTGAAAAAACAGGTTTTTGATTTTTGTTTTTTTTAATACTCACTGTGTTTGAGAGAATTTCACTCTCAAACACAGTCTTATTTACTTAAGGAGTCTGGCATGTTTTTAGCATTTTAGAGATAAGGAACCCTGCAGATTCATTGCCTTATTCAAAATCACAGTTGGTCAGAGTCAATGTCAACATGAAAACTTCAGATTTCTAGATCTGTCCAGAATTTGAGTCTGTCAATTCAGGAGCAATACCAGGGTTTTACACTCTTGAATGGCATCTAAGAGAGACCTGCCTCACATGGTACTTCCTTGCAGACAGAGGGTCTCAAGGCTCTAGTTATAAATCTGCATCCAGTTGTGGCTATGTCTTCCCACCCATGGAGGAAGATGTGGAAGGAGAACGGGAACCACCAGCAGCCTCAAATTCCTTCCAGCTTAAAACTATTTATTAAACCTGACAGATGATGGCAGAGCAAGATTGTGTACCCTCTCATCTCCCCTGACCTCCCATCAACTTCCGTTCCCTTCTTGCACTTTTAAAAAATCACTTTTTAATGATATCCATAATTCATGAAAAGAAATCATAAAATCAAAACATATTAGCCCTGGCTTATAAACGCTAGTGCTATTAATTATTAACAGCCCAAGAAGGGAGTCAGAAATGATCCCAAAGGTGAGAGAGATAAAAGTGCACACGCACACACCCAAAGCTGATTGGAAACCTTTGTAATCAAAGGCTTCCAGTTCTTACCATGCATGTGAAATGGAGATTTATTCCTTTTCTGGAGGAGCAAGCAGTTTAGCTAAAATTGTGGCCTGAGCAATCATCTAATGCCATCAATGAATAAAACTGAAGTCCAAGGCAGAGCCTCCCGATGGAACAAGACAGGTAGAGATGGAGCCAGGAGCAATACATTTTCTTTACTGCTACATCTGTTTCTAAATAACACTGCCTCTTCCTCTTTTTTAATTGACAGATAATAGTCATATGTATTTATGGGACACGATGTTATATTTCATTACACGTATACATTGTGGAATCATCAGATCAGACCAATTAGCAAATCTGTTCCCTCTAATGTTTGTCATTTCTTCGTCAAGAGAACTTTTAAAATCCTCTCCTAGCTACTTTGAAATATACAATAGAGCACCAGAATTCAGTCTTCCTGTCCACCTTGAACTTGAATTCATTGATCAAACTCTCTCTTTTCCCATTTACCCTCTCCCTGAGTCTTGACTCTTCACCACGGTTCTACTCTCAACTTCTGTGAGGTCCATTTGATCAGATTCCACATGTGAGATCAAGCAGTGCTTGTATTTTTGCTCCTGGCTTATTTTCCTTCATCATGATTTCCTGTTCCATTCTTGTTGTCACAAATGACAGGATTTCTTCCTCCTCTTTCTCTTCCTCCTCCTCCTTCTTCTCCCTTTCCTTCTCCCTCTCCTCCTCCTCCTTCTTTTTGGCTGAATAGTATTCCATTTTGTATATATATATGACATTTTAAAATTCATCTGTTCATGGGCACTTGGGTTGCTTCCCTTTCCTGTCTATTGTGAATGATGCTGCAATGAACATGGAAGTGCAGATAGATGTCTTTTCAGTGTGTTGCTGTCAATAAATGGTATTGGGAAAACTGGATGTCTACATTCAGAAGAATGAAAATGGATACTTCTCTTTCCCTTTATATAAGAATCAACTGCATATGAATTAAGGATATGAATATAAGACCTGAAACTATAAAACTTTTAAAAGAGATTTAAGGAAAGCTCCGTGACAGTGGTCTGGGAAGATTTCTTTCATAACCCCAAAGTATAGGCAACAAAAAGTACTAAACAAATGGGATTACATCCAACTTAAGAGCTCCCGCACAACAAAGGAAACAATTAGTAGAGTGAAAATATGACCCATAGATAGGGAGAAAATATTTGCAAATCACACACTGGATAAGGAGCTAAAATTCAAAATGTTCAGGGAACTCAAAATACTCAGCCAGAAAACAAATAGTCCTATTTAGAAATGGTCAGAGGCTATTATCAAATCAAGATGGAAGATAAAAAGTGTTGGAGAGGATGTGGAGAAAAGGACACTCTTGTTCACTGTGGGTGATATTATGAATTAGTATGGCCATTTTGGAAAATAATATGGAATTTCCTCAAAAAAAATAAAAACTAAACTAACACTGCCTCTTTTAATTCCATACTCAACACTAAGGCAGGGATGGGAGGTCCAGAATAAAAAGACCATTTGCAAAGGCTAGGAATCACTCTCAACCTTTTTTTTTTTTTTTTTTTAGATGTTGATAGATCTTTATTTTATTCAGTTATTTACATGTGGGGCTGAGAATTGAGTCCAGTGCCTCACACATGCTGGGCAAGTACTCTACCACTGAGCCATGACCCCAGCCCCCATTCTTGACTTTTATTGTTCCATTTCTCCTCTGTAAATAGGATCATTCCCTTCTCCACTAGAAATAGCAAATTGAGAAGTGGTAATCACCTGTGGGGAGTACTTAACAGAAACTTACCCTAAAGAGCGGCAACATCCTTAACCTCCCCTAGCACCTAGAATTTCACACATGGAGATGCATTCCTTAGGGGTATAAAAGTTGCTCAGAACTCTCCAGCTGGAGGGGTGGAGAACACAAAGAACTCAGGACATTTACTCTTTGAGTCTCACTTTCTTCATCTGGTACATAGGACAAGCAGTATTACCATCTTGCTCACATTAAGAATTCAATGAGGCAATGCACTGAAATTCTCAGTGTGGATAGAGGATGGGTTGAGGATGCCTGGGAACTGGAAGAAAGGCTGTAAGGAAGAGAGATGCCCAAGAAATTTGTGGGAAGGGATGTGTAAACCAAAATTCACTCAGCCTCTTAATTATTTAGTTAAGTTTCATGATTTAGGACCATTGAAAATACACAAATCTGGCTAAAGGAGGATCCTTTTGTAGATGAAATTGCCCCTGCTCATCATCAGGACACGTCCAGCAAGGTCTGTGAAGCTGCCCAGAGATATGTCAGCTTTGCTTATAGAAGGACATAAGTCAAACCAAGAGGGAAGCTTTCAGCTATGACGAGACATTGGCTTTGCTCTACTTTGGAACACTTTTGTTCAGTTCAGATCATACCATTTATTCTATTATTTAAAACAAAAGGGCTTCTCTGTAGTGTTTCTATCATTTCTTCCCCTTAGCATTGGAATTCCATCAAAATTCTGGAAGCCATATTATTCAACCTAAGGAATCAGCTTTCTTTTGAGAGAGGGAGAAAAGAAAAAGATATTCCAGAGAAGTCAGACATGAGTGGCTCTTTTTGTCAGTTTTGAAGAAAACATCTGCTCCCTTCAGAAGGTTAATTCTCATTTCCATCACCTCCTTCTCTCCCTAGAACAACAGCCACCATCTGCCAAGTGTCTTCTTCTCACATATATCCTGCTCTAGGAGCAACCAGGAGAGGCTGGTGTTTTGCTTAGAGGTGTTTCAATTGAGTAAAGAATATCCAATGTCTACCTATAACACAACATGCAACCTTCCTGCTTTCCTCACTTCCAATCAAAAGGCAAGATTTACTCCAGAACTGGCCCCAGGACCTTAGCTCTCACAAGCAGAAGATTCAGATGTCAGGACATTTTGGTAGCCTTTTAACCAAGCTAGCTTTCACTTTAGGCACACTATGATACCTCTTTTATCTGCAGTTTAAAAACTCAAAATGTATCCCATTTCTTCTCTTAGATGCTTCTATTTGGATTTTGGAAAGTACTGTATACAAATATTCAATGTTACTTTCTTCTTGTAACTATGATGCATAGTTATATTTTGTGAAGGGAAGCTAATCACAACTAATCACCAACAAATACAGCTAATGTCCACGTGGGATAGATTCTCCCAGTCTTCAGCCCACCCAAGTTTCCATGGGAGGTCTGTCATTAGGGAAAAAGATGTTTAGACTCCAAGGGGGTGTTATGAGCTGGGCTTTGAACCTCTGTGATTTCTATAGTAATTCCAGGATGGATTGTGCCTTCTATTTTTGGATTCACACTGGGAAGCCAATTAAATTAAAAGGCTATTCATTTCACTATATTTGTCTCCCAGGCTGCTTAAATAGAAATGCAAACGACTCCTATTGAGTGAGTTTTCTGCCTCAAAGAGAAAGAGATTGTAACACCAAGCCCTGTATACATCTCAGAGTCCAATTTGCCTAGCGGGGAGAAACACAAATCCCAACTCTTAGGGCTAATTATTGGCTTCTTTTGCAAATGTGAGTTGAAGTCATCCGAAATGAAGGCCTAGGCAACTCTTCTGACCATTCATAACTCCACAGAGCAGTTTGGAGAAATGAGTCTGCATTTACTGAAATGGACAGAACTAAGAAAAAGAAGGAATTCTTTATTTTTTCCTGGCAAAAATCAGAAAAATGAGAAAACAACAGAGCCTAAATATAACAAATACTGCTGATGCTTCCATTTACGACAGGGCCTAACCTTGCAGAGAAGATAATTCCCAGCAGTTCCTGAGCTCTATACTCCCATTTTCCAATCCTACAAATTAGAGACAGTATGCTATCCCAATGGCTCAGATCAAAGGGCCGGAAGTCAGTTCTGCTGACCTGACTGCGTGAACAATTATGACAGGTCACAGAGGCTAAAGTTATAATTGACTTAACCATTCAAGGTCCCTCTCTGAAGCTGTGGGGGGGGGGGGCATCTGCCTGGGACTCTGGAGAAAGGGCCAGTGGGGAGTAAACACTGGAGCACTGACCTCACTGTCTACTACAGATTCTATGGAAAAAATGTCCTTGCAAAACTGGATTCACTGGTGGCTTATCTGAGAAAAGAACTAGAAGCAATTAGAATATGCAGGGTTGTTCCCCCCCCACCTTAAAACAAGTATGGCAAATGGGACAGAGAGATGATGTCATCCACTAGTCCTGTGCAAGTGATTTCGGTTTTGAACTGGTGACCTTCCCTGAATGAAACAGGGCTTTCAACGTAGCCTAGAGTCTATAAAATAACAGTCCACCACTTGTCATTTGTAGACCATTTTGCATGCCTGGCCACCCCAAATTGAGACTTGCCTATCATCAATGGCAGATGAAATGTGAGGCTGTCTTTAATGGCAGTGCTACTAGAGTCTCAGGGATGGAGAGGAGATGGCTGAGGACGGCACCATGCCCTTCCTGATGTCTTGTGGAGGCTCATCTGGCAGGATGTGATAAACGGAACAAAAAATGAGACAAAAAGAAAATGTATCAATGTTTACCAAAGTGTAAATCTATTTCCTAGATAAAGGAGCCATTTAGAGAAAATTGAAAATCTCTTGACTTTATCTGTACTTTCATGAAAAAAAAAATCCCTGTCTGAGGACTGCTCAACTCGGTTTTTCAAATTCACATCTATCTACAAATGATGGGAAGGGAGAAGGATTTGGAAGGGAGGGAGGAAAGGTTGATACAGAAAATCTCAGAATGTGATCATTTATTTGCCTCTCAAATTTTAGAATATGTTCTTTATTTTTTTATTTTTTTCTCTCATAAAATAGAATAAACACAAACCTGAGGCCCAATCTTTGATCAGGCACTCTCCTCTGAAATTTATGCTTTTTCTTGGCAAGGGCTCAAAATGACAAATTGAATTAAGATAAATGATTTCACATTCATTTACATTTCTACTATGCCATAAAAATATTAAAGCCATCAAAAAAGAAAGATTAAAAAAAAAAGTAAACCAACGTGCACCAGAATATTCATAGAAACCTCAAACTGAAAACAGAGCAAATGCTCATCAGAAATAGAACGGATAAATTGTGGTAGACGCATACAGTGGAATACCATGCAGCAAGAAGAATGCATAGCCTACAACTACATGAAACAACACGAAGTCATCTCATAAGCACATTATGTACCAAAAGAAGCCACTACACAATGGAGTACAATCATCCCTCCACACCTGAAGGGGATTGGTACCAGAATTCCTGCAAATACCAAAATCCGTGGATGTTCAAATCATTTATATAATATGGCATAGTGTTTGCATACAACGCATCCTCCCATGTACTTTCCATCATCTCTAAATTATTTATAATACCTAACACAATATAAAGGTTATATAATTAATTGTCAAATATTGTTCAGGAAATAATGACAAGATTCTGGGCATTTTCAGTTCAGAAGTATTTCTTCTTAAAATACTTTTGATCCTCAGTTGGCTGAATCCACAGATGCAGAACCAACAGATAGGTTATTCTATGATTCCATTCATATGACATTTCACAAAACAGGCAACTAATCCATGATCAGTGGTGATGAAAGATAGGTTAGTGGTTTCCATTGGAGAAAAGGAACATGAGAAAAATTCTGGAGAGTTTGTCATGTTCTAGTTTTTTATTTCAATTATGAGTACACTTGGTGAAACTACATCAAGCTATGCAACTCTAACTTCGTTTTTGTTTGTTCATTGGGTTGTTTAAACTGGGGATTGAACCCAGGGGCTCCCCACCACTGAGTTATAACCCCCAGACACTTTTAGTTTTTTTTCTTTTTATTTTGAGACAGGGTTCTAAGTTGCCAAGCCTGTCTTCAAACATGGCATCTTCCTGCTTCAGCCGCCTGAGTTGCTGGAATCATAGGTGTGCACCCCTGTACATGCCTCATTTGTGGGATTTTTTTTTGCATGTTTTGAATGTTTACCTCAATTAAATATTTAAAGTATGTGTGATACAAGCAAAGTTTGAAGATGATGGACATGCACTGTGTTTTTACTGTGGTGGTGAATTCATGACCATTATACATTCATTAAAACTCACTGGACTATACACTTAGAAATCAGTGAACTTTAATATGCACAAACTATACTTAATAAACTTATTTTTGAAATCTTAAATAGTTTAGGAAAACTCATTCTACTCTCCACATACCATGAGAACAATTCAGAACAAATATAAACACATGTCTTTATTCCTGAATTTCATTTTGCAGGAGAAACAATAAATCAATGGCTCAGATATTTAAATATGTATAAATTTATTGTAATATATGTCCTCAAAGACAATGATTCTATTTACACGTGAATCTCAGCATTAGCTCATTGGAATACTGCAGTTAAGGATTCTTGTTGCAGTTCTAGGTCATAATCCTTTAAATTTCTGCCAGTGTCACTAACGTGCTCATATCAGCACATTATCATGGCTGTATAAAAGAATGCTCTCAGACACATAACTACAAAACCTCATGTATTACTCATACATCTGGAGCCAGCAGAAGTTGCCAGGGCAACTCTGCTGATCTCCCAGGGCATGCTCCTCTGTCTGGTGTTACACGAGCTGATAGATAGAAATTGGTGTACACTAGCTAATGACTGACTGAAAACACAAGGACAACTTGGTATGGTTGTGATTCTCCGAGATGGTCCACAGTGATTCTTGGATCCTGATCTTCATGCTCCTGTGTAGACTCCTCTCACATAAAATAGAGCTTTCCTCTGTAACTGATCAGATATTCCCAAAACAAGTCAGTTCAAGAATTAGTGTCCAAAGACACTGTAGCTATTTCCCTGCCCTCTTGAATCACCAAGTCTAATAGAAGCCGCATGCCATACTGTAAAGACACATAATCAGTACTATGAAGAGCTTCCCATGGCAAGGGAAAAGGAAAAAAGGTTCCAACATCCAGCACCAACTTGCTAGGCATGTGAGTGGGCCATCCTAGAAGCAGATCCTCCAGCCCCAGTCAACTTCAAATGACTACAATCACTGAGCCAGAACCCTGAGCCACAACCAAGCAGCTACTTTGCTGCTGAATTCTTGAATCACAGAAATACTGAAAGATAATAAATATTTTTTGGTTTTGATGCTGAATTTTGGGATAATTTCATACACAGTCATAGATAAACTAATAATCTAAGCTCTTTACCATGTACTTCTTTCAATAGTCTACCTAGGGTACAGCCTTATGGTGATATCAGAAATTCAAGAGAACATGCAAAAGCATAGTACTTTTCTTTTTTCTTTTCTTTTCTTTTTTTTTGTTTTTTTGGTGGTTGTACACATATATTTAACAATAGTTTAACACAGAATACTGAGAGCACTTTTATTCATATTTTACAGAGGCTTAAAACATACAGACTTTCTATTAATATTCATAACCATAGTACATCCAAATCTAACTCCTAAATAGATGCATTACAATTTGCTTAGAATTTAAAGGCTTAATGGCAAAAATCAGAGGAGGAAAAAGAATATGTAAGTTTATTTTACATAAATGGCTGAAAAATAAATTCAAGAGATAGTAAAAAGAATTTAATATGGTCTCATACGCCCTGAAGGAGGTTGCCTGACTTGGTGAGATAATCACTATGTTCAAATAATCGCCTGTTTGGAACTTTTGGGACTGCAAGGTCATGGCACCCTCAGTCCCCTTCCTGGCAGACATGATCTTGTCAATCTCCTTAACTCAATAGCAGGTCTTTTGAGATCTATAAAATCTACTGCAAAATTGAAGTGCTTGCCCTTCTTTCTAGTTCCTGGGTAGACTTCTTTTACTAAACTGGTCAGCTCTTTCAAAGTTGTATCCATCCAAGTGTAAATCTACAGCTCGCTGGAGGGTAACTTTCTTTGGGAGAATTATCCATTCGGTGGTAGCAGCCATTATTGGTGGTGAAGACTTGCAGCAGGAGCGGGCATGTCTTCTCATGGTGAATTGGTTTTCTGGCTCTTTCTTAATTTCAGGCTCTTCCTTAATTTCCTCCTGTGTAACGTGCAATTCCACCGCCATCTTCTTCCTTTGGCCTGTGAGACACTCCAGTACCTTTCAAATCTCTATTTGCACCATGTCTTCTAAGAATCCCTTGGTCAAATCAAGTCAGATGACTGAGCCCAGATTCATGGGGCAGGTGTTTGACTTGTTGAGAGAAGGTACTACAAAGTTATATAGTAAAAGGCATGGTTGGTGGTTTTTGTATGGGTCCACAGATTTTTTTGACACTTTGCATTTTGAAAAGTGTCACCAATTTTCTTCTCTTTTCCTTGAATGTGGGATGGACTAGTGACTTACTTCGAATGAAGAGAATATGGTAGAAGTATTGGTATATGACTGCCCATGATAGGTCATAGAAAGGAAAACTTCTGCCTGTTTCTCTTTCCTCTCTCTCTCTCTCTCTCTCTCTCTCTCTCTCTCTAATTGATTTCTTGCTCTAGGAAAGCCAGTCACATGTCATAAAGATAGACTTGTTGGGATGTCCACAAAAAGAAACTGAAACTAACTACCAAATACCAGTTCCAACTTGCCAGCCATGTTGGAAGTGGACTCTCCACCCCAACTCAAGCCTTCAGATGACTGCTGCCCCTGCCCACATCTCCACTGCAGCTGAATCCTCAAGCTAAGAATCTCCTGAATATTCCTAAACCACAGAAACCATGAGAGATAATGAAGTTTTACTATTGTAAGTCACCACTATGGGATGATTTATTATACCACAATCCATAAGAAGTATAAAATAAATTGAAGAATTAGTTTGTTTCGTTTAGTAGAAATCCTGCCTACATTAGTATTTCTAATTGAAAATAATAGGATCCACTATAACTGATTTAAGAAGAAAAGAAATACATTAGGTATAAAATAATCTTCAGGAAAGACAGAGCATCATGCCCAGAGTAACAACAATGCCCTAAGCATATGGTACCTCTACTTCAGTTAGATTCACATTCCAGCTGGATAAAGATATTTCAGTTCTCAATAAGAACTTTGGTAGCCAGATTCCAAAATACCCACCATTAATACCCTAGAAAGCTAGTAGTCCTCACCAGCTCTTTCACCCAAGGATAGATTCTGTGATACACCAGCCACAACATGCTGTTCTTTTTCAATCAGAAGTCTTGTATAGGTACAAATAATTGGAGATATCTATCTATAATAGAGAACGGGAAAAATGAGATGTGGACTAAGAGAAGTATTATTATTAAGGCAGGAAATATCACAGTCATAGCTGACAATTTACGTAGTCATAGCTAAGTAAATTGACAAATGCTCATTTCTTGTCCCCATACAAAATTATTACCTTACTAAAATTTAGGTAATTGGAGAAATTATTGGCATATCTTTCTATTTCCTGGAACCAAAATTGATAAATAAGTTTTATCTCCAAAGCTATTTCTAATCAGTTGCTAATGATCACCTTAGAGTATGTTAAGACAAACTCTGAGGTTGCACCTGGGTTCAGTTGAGAGAGACTTGGCTTCAGGTTGTGATGATATTGTGGTGCTGCATGTTTGTGTTAAATATAAGTACCTGCAAAATTAAACATCTCAGTCTCTGTGTTTTCTTACTTCCCAGAGGGAGGATCTAAAACTTTTATAATTGCTTAGGTCAAAACTGTTCCCACTGACAGAATCCTCTTTTACCCATCTCACTTAAATGGCATGCAGGTCAATCCATCTTCCCCTGTACCACTTTCCATACTTGGTAGAACCCAGACAAATAAAACTGCTATTCTGTCCCACTCTGTCTTCACATTCCCCCACCCAGCCTCATGACTGCCACAGAGGCATCCCTCAGGAACAACAGAATTCCACAGAACACAGTCTGAATATCACTGACCTGTATCATTACTATGACCGACACTTTAGCTCCTGGGGCTTGCTTATTTGTGATCATTTTCTCTCACATCCCTGAAATTCCTCCAATTTGTATGAATAAATTGTGGATAAACAGTCCCTACACTTTCACCTTTCCATTTCCCTGTTTGGAGAGTGTGATTTTCCCCCATGTGAGTCAATAATGTTTATAGCCTTTGAACTTGGCATAACTTGCTGGCTCTCAGTCACCTCACACATACCAACTTCAGGACTACGATAAGTCTACATTAAGTTGCTTCATCTTTTTCTTTGTACTATATAGCAGGAGACTTTCCTGTCTGAAGATTGAATATCACAGCTGCTGTGTAATGGGTTTAGTGGGACAGATTCTCCTGCTTTTGTCTATCCTGCTAAGTTACTGTTTGCTCTGAGTGACCTCAACAGAGGTTATCATAAGTCTTCCCCCATCCCCTCCACTTTCTTTCCCTTCTTTTCCTCCTCATTCTCCTTCATCTTCTTCTCCTCCTCCTTCTTCAGAAGCAGGTTATTTGCTTATGATATAGAACACCTTCTCAAAATATAATGTGTACATAAATCACCCAGACATCTGTTTAAATACAGATTCTGCCCCAGAAGGCAGTGCCAAGATCCAGTATTCCCATCAAGCTCCCAGGTAAGGCTGATCCTCCTGATCCATGGCCCCCCTTTGCATAGCATGATTGAAGATCCAGCCTCACATCCAATGGAAGGAATTCACTTGCTTTCTTAGAACTCTATTTGCACAGATTCGCTTCTTACTTCTCTCCTATGGAACATATTCCTTCACCATCCATTCCCTAGACTTGACAGTTCATTCCTGCTCCACCCCAGATCACACTAATTTTATTCCTTCAATAATTCAATAATCATTGAGCACCTATCATGAACTGGACACTTTGATAGGCACTATAGATAAATCCATGAAAAGACAATACCCTGATTATCCCTGTGCACATGGAATTTAAAATCTAAAGAGAAAGATTATTAAATAAGTAATTACTTGATAATTAGTCTTAATTGTAAAGAGTCTTAGGAATGCAAATTACAGGATGCTATGAGAGAAAATAATGGGAAGAAGATAACAAGGGTCCCTGGGTCCTTAGAGTTACCACTTCACAAGATTTTCTTTTGCTTTTCATGAACACAACCTTCCCTGTGGTGAGATAGAAGTTTCTGTCATGAACCTCAACCTTTCTCCTGATCATGGCTACAGCATACACTGGGTATTTGATAGCCACACTCACTTTTGGCAGGAAGATGAGCGTGGACAGTAAATGACTGGCAGGCCAGTCCTAGGCTCCAAATGAGTACTGGATGCCTCATGTGATTCTTGCTTTTTGGCTCCCTTTGCTAATGGCCCTAGCCATCTGGAATGGCAAGCTGTTCCCTCAAAACTTCCCCTCCCTCCAAAATGACAGTAAATATACCCCAATTTCTTCCTCTCATGGCTTCTTCTGCTAATTTGCTACCTAGAACCATGACTCTGCTATTGCCAACAAACTGAAATTGATTATCAGCAGGGCCTTAATATTCATTCATTAAGGACTGCAGGGTCCAAATCTTCCCACCATTTTATGGATTCTGTACCCTACTCTCAGAACGTTTCTCTAGCTGTCATGGTTTTCCTTTCTAGTCACACAAGGTATCATTTAGGCAAGGGAGAGAGAAAGAGTACAGAGATCAGAGATGCATTACTATGGACTATAATTTGGACAATAATGCATTACAATCTGTATAAGAGAGGCCTTCCATGCCTCCTGCATTTAAGTTCATTCCTGAAGGAGGTTATATTCAAGGAAATAATGATCCATCATCCAAAGGTAACTAGAATGTAAACTGAATTTTTTCTGAACTTTCTTGAAAAGGGGTTCCGTCTGTCCACTAAGAAGAACTTAAAATCCTTTTTCTTAATATTCCTCCTTTCCAATGCTTCATGTCTTCAGGAACTTTCCCAGTGTATTTTGTCTCATCTCTCTCTCAAAACTCTCCTAATTCTCCCTAAACTAGGTCCACAGTACAGTCAAACCCTGCATTCCTCCCTACCTTTTCCCTCTCTGGATTTATTCTACCAGAGTCTTGAGACAGTAGCTTTCCATTCTCCCCAGTGTGGGTAAGGACAGAAGGACCTGGCACTCGCGTCCTGCCATCTGCTCAATGTTCTGATTCAGTCCAGATCTGGAGGCAGGCCTAGAATTCTCCCAACCCGGAGGAAGAGAGATTATCCCACATCACCTGTGTTTGGTTTGGTTCCTTACTGATGCATCATTAACCCAAGGAATTCATTCCTTTTATTTTAAGGAAAAGGAGCAGAGCAATTACTATTAATACTACAAAGTTTGCTGATTAAGAAAACAGAATAGCAAAAGGCTGGTGTGAAAACTATAAACGTTTTATTCAACTGGCCACATCTACATTCAATCAATATGTATATACATATGTGTGTGAACTGCACATACAATGTTTCACATATATTACGCATCGTATATGATGTATGCCATATCATATATATTATATACATTATATATGCACATACATTGTATATACATTATGATACAGACTACCCATTATAGATCCTGGCAAGGATGCTCACTGCCCCATTGGTCCCTCTCCTCATCCTACAAGCTGAGACCCACAGATACCCATCATTTAATTAACTTATCTACTGCTTATCATATATCACTAACATTTCAAAATTTTACCTTAACATGTCTCTTCATAAACTCTCCAAAGCTTTTGAAGTTAGAGGCAAAGAAAACTCTTCTTGGTTTTAGGTATGTCATAATTTTAGAACTATTTATTCAAGGGATCTAATGTAATCAAGTGTCTTTGACATGCAACTGACTTCTCTGTTCTGTGGAAAGCTTCGCAAATCCTCACACTGGGAGTCAGCTCTGAGCCATTACTTGTGAATGCTAATTGTACACAACATTAGCGGCGAATGTGGATGACACTGGCTTCCCAACCTGCAAGTTGGTTTCATAATTCCTGGTTCACCAGCCGGGACTTTGATGGGGCATTTTATAGCATAGCCTTTGCTACTCTCATGAAACATTATAATCACATAAAATGTTATGCTGTAGGATTGATTGTATGTAATGTGGAACCTACCGTGGCATCTGCACCTTAATCACCTCTTTTTATCGCTTCACTGCCCATTTAGGAGTCCTTAGAAGGCTTTCCTACACATGACTAGGGGTGTGGAGTTTAATCAGCCACACCTGGTGAAGACACCCTCATTTCCATTCCAGTTCAACAACTTACCAAAGGTGGTATTGGAAAATTATCTCAACTTCCTTGTCCTCTTATTTAATCAACAGGGAAAGGAGCATTTCCTTGGTGGCATATCCCCCATTCATGTTGGGGTGCCTGGGAAAGTCTATTGAAGATGCTCAAATCAATTTCCTCACATACTGATGCAAATTGGAGCCAAAGGTTCATCACGACCTTTGGTAGAACCTGAGTTCTACCAAGAAGGACCTTGGTGCCAGGAAAGCAGTCCCAGTTCCCAAGTTGGGAAAATAGAAGGGATGTGCCTAAGCAACAAACTGGAATCAATGACCAACTCTTGTCACTGCCCACATCTGTAGTATCTACAGGTAAGATAAACTCTCTAGCGTCCCCCTAAGTTTCCATGCTGATGTGATCCCAGTGCAGACAGAGCCTACATGTTTCACTGCCTTAAGTCAACCCCTAGTTAATTTCACCCAGTGTCCTGGGGGATGGAGCCTTGCCTAGCATGAACACAAGTCAGCCAATCAATGCAGTGTCAAAGAGTTCTGCTCTGAGTTAACACCAACCTATGCAGAAAATGCAAAATGAGCCCACTCAAAGGTAATTGGATGATGTTGCCGAGGACAAGATCTGGTTCTGCTGGCCTCAGGTGGCCTATGTGGGTGCTCTCCCAAGGTCAGGCAGCAAGAGGGCAGTGCACCAGGCATGGAGGAAAGCCAAGCGCACACCCAGGGTCTAATGACACCACTGACGGAAATTGTATCTCTGCTATAACGAGGGTTCTCATGATTCAGAGTAGTTCATCTCTTTTCTTATCTATTTATTTTTTTTATTTTTAGGGACTTCGTTTTGATTCATTGTACACAAATGGGGTACAACTTTTCATTTCTATGGTCATCTCTTTTTTAAGTGGATGCTTTTGATTTGGGCCAATGCACAAACAGGCAAAGGTCAACCAACTGGAGCAAAGAATCTCTCTTTCTCCCTTCTTCACCAAGGTGAGACATCTGGTGCTCTTCCAGGTCCTCAACTCTCTAACACTACATGACCCACCGCCCTTGTTACCAAATCTGTTGCATATCCCAGTCATCTTTAAAAAATCCCTGCCCAACTCTCATTCCACACCAATTATATCTGCATGCAGCTGGAGAAGGAGGCCAGGCATTCACAATCTGTTGCTGTTTTGTTGCTTTTGGTTTTGTTCCTTTTGCAGTACTAGGGATTGAACCCAGGGACACTTGACCACTGAACTATATCTCAAGCTCTTTTTATTTTCCATTTTGAGACAGAGTCTTCATAAATTGTCTTCACAGGCTTCAAACTTGTGATCTTCCTGCCTTAGCCTCCCAAGTGGCTGGAATTACAGGTGTGAGCCATCGCACCTGACTCAGACATCAGCTTTTTGTAATATTTATTGGTTTTATTTATATTTTTTAAGATTTTCAAAGAGTTACACTGTGCAGTGGCATTTAAGAATTATTGGAAAAATGGTTGTAAGCATTGTGTGTGGGGTCAGACTTAAGTTTGAGGGCTGGATCCACAACTTACCAGCTGTGTGATCTTGGGCAATACCCCCAGTGACCCATCTCCTCCAGCCATGCCCCATCTGCCTACAGTTACCACCCAGTTAGACCTAGTTCAAACTGGGATGGACTGATAATGTTATACCTCTCATAATCTAATCATTTGCCTCTGACTATTCCTTCATTAACACAGGGGATTGGGGGGGTGGGAATACCCCACAGTCAAACCATAAAACCTAAGTATCCCTTTTAGCCTCATATTTTTAAATGTACTTTATTGCAATCATTGATTTTGGGGTCTTTAAAGGAAAATGTGAATCCCTGAAAGAAAGACACACCCTCTCTCTAGAACAGCATCTGATGAATAAGAGTGAAATAAGATGAAGTGTGGGCTAGATATAATTCCTTAGTAGCATCCAAAGAGTGCACTAAAGGAAAGGGGGCTATTCTTTTGGACAGAGAACCTTCAACAAGCCACCAAAGTTTACAATGCAGACTAGAGCCTGGGGTTTATTGTGGGTGAGACATAGTGACTGGGAAGCGTCCTCAATTAAACCTTGTGCAATAAGAACCTTGCTCATAAACAAGAGAGGTGGCCTCTCCCTGAAAATCTAGACCTGCTGAGATTCCACACCAGATAATTGCCTCATTTGAATTTTCTCATTTCATTTCAGTAAATAGTTCATATCAATTTTATTTAATTTAGAGCTCAATTATCAGTTTTCCATTTCTAAAAATTGCCATTCCACTCAAACCAGGATCCTCAGTTCTCACTCCATGTGTGGGCCTAAGACAATAATCTTCATAAGTTTTAAGCTGGATGGAATCCATGAGGACCAGGTCAATGATGGTAAGATTTATATCCTATATAGACAGCATAGTAGAGATTAGTTACCACAACAGTCTCCATGCATCTCAATAGGATTTGAATTTCCATTTATGTTCATCATCCTTAAATCATTATATATGTGCTCCATTTCATAAAAGATGGTATAGTCTAACCTGGAAACTCAGGTCATCCTAAGTGTGATTTGAATCACAAAGTCTCTTTCCTCTACAGAGGATCCATTGTATATTTCTGCAGACTAGAGCTCCCATTTCTGCACATTTCAGATCGTGGTGCAAGATAGCTGACAGTGAAGCTGGGATTGAGAACCTACAGCCACCGTCAGCTGAAGATGGCAAAGACTCTCCAAATGTATAAATTTATGGGATTTCACCAAAATGTACAGTAATGCTTTAGAAGCAAGTATTCAAGCCATGATAATAAAGGGCAACCTGGTCCATATGGACCAGCCCTTTCTCAAGGGTTTGTGGCAGACTTGAATGAACTACTCAGCAGAAACTTAATGAGAGTGAAATAAGATGGAGGGTCCCAGACCTCAGGACAGGCTCTTCTGGTCCCACCTTCCTATACCTCCTCCACCTGCGGTGCCCAGGACGCTGTTTTTTCCTCACCTACAGACTCAAGAACACGGAGACTCCCAGACCTTCAGGCATCAAAGCAAGGCTCCAAGAAGCTCACAGGTTGGCTCCATACAAGGCAAACACCTAATAAACAATAGTTAATGGGGGCTGCAAATCAAAATGTGTTCTGAGTAGATGGCATGATGGTTGGTAATTTCAAGAGCATCACATTTTCTATGGAAAATGTTTTCTGCTAACCAGCATCTTGCTATGGAAAACTGCCTAGCAGATGCCAACCAGGCATCTTACTTGTATTATATTCCACTGGGGGTCCAGGGTTCTGTTCCCAAGAAATCACCAAGAGATATTGCTTGATCTAAAAGCTATTTCTCTAATCCCATGATCAGAGAATAGGCCTTGATCTTTCAGCTGCTTTCTGCTCTGCATGCATTTTATGAATTTTACCTGAATTTCCAGAATGTACTTTACCTACTAGGCTACACTATCTGTATTTGGCCTCTTCCCTTCCCCAACCTGGCTGCTATGTGGCCCTATTTCAATCTCAGACATCTTGACCAATGCCTTCCAAACATTAGTATGCACACAAACCACCTGGAAATGTTCTAAACTGCCTACTCTTATTCAGTAAGTCAGAGACAGTACCCAGGATGAAGGGGATGTAATGTTATTGATCAGAACCATACCTTCGACAGCAAATAGCTAGAGCTTCTATATTCTGCCTCCCTGGATTCATCAAAATCTTTTCATTGAAAATGAATTGTTTGACTCCAATGGTTCAAATGAGAACAGAAACTTGGTATGGTTCCATTTTCAACTGCATTTGCCATTTTACAAGAATAAGAATGTTTTGATAAAGGACAGCTGGTGTCCTTGTGGAATTCTGGTGCTACAGGTAGTTCGAGTGAGCCCAAAGCACATCTTCCTCAAGTCATCTGAAATCCTGATCACTCTATCTTGAGGACCCACTTGCACTGAGCAGTGCCCAGGCATGAAGCCAGGGCTGGAGATACATCTGTGTATCTGAGGCAAATGAAAGTGATGGTAGGAGCCCCAGTGTAATGGGACACAAGGTTTCTGCCCCTCCACACAGATATGTACTGTTGTTTTTCTCTGGGTCAGAACCACTAAGCAGGAAGATACACATAGTCACCTCTTCTCCAGGCTTAACTGACCATAAATTCATGCTTAAAACCATTTCCCTGAAAAGACATGGGAAAAGGCATTGGGTGGTGGGAAGTGGTTAAAACCAGCCTATTGCTTTATCTTTCAGAGCAGCTGATATTGAAAATACATGGGAGGCTCCCTGCTCCCCCAGTTACTCTCTCCCTTGTTCTTCCTAAGGATCATTTTATTTATAGCTAGGAAAAAATAATTACCTACAGCTGTGTTTCTCAATTGCAGGGCACTTAAGGCAGCACTTTTGCACACCAGGTTGCTTCTTGTTGTTCATTGCCCTGAAAGAAACCACCAGTCCCTTCTTTTCAGCACCATGACCTCCTAGAATTTTCTACTCTTGAGACAGCTCAGGTTATCAGTCAATGACCTTGTACACAGATCCTTCATGATTTGTCTGAGCTCCTTGGATTAATTTATTTATCCCATTACAGTATCAGTCAAATGAATTTAAAATACAAATAGCTCTCCTCTGTATCCTTCTTGAAGCTATGAGACACACTGGAGGGATTAGTTCAACAGATTGCTCAGGAGCTACAGTTCCAATCAGACTCAGATTGGAATCCTGGTCGGCAGGTTTCTTCACTTCTCAGTTTCCTCATCTGTATAGCATGAACGATAATGGTACCTATCCCACTTGGGGAAGGATTAAATCAATGCATGCAAAGAATTGACTTGAATGTTTGAGCAGAGGAGGTATTCACCAGGTGGGAGCAATTATAAGATGTTTAGTGGTGAGGGAGGGATAAACCAAACCCACAGAATTGAAGTAGGAAGAGTCTGTGGAAGTCACCTAGGCTGGTGGAAAGGTCAGGGAACATGAGAATCACTGGGGAGTACAGATGATGAATCCTAAAATGATTTAGCAGGTTAGAGATAGAGTCATGAATGTGCATCTCTAACAAGTTCCCCAGGTGACGCTCTTAGTACCAACTATATAAATCATCTCCTTTCCTGATACCAGACTCCCTCTTGTTCCTGTAAGATCACTTGGAAGCCCTATTGGACAGCTTCTTACAGGAGGAAGGAACAAAATAAACCTTTCTGGGGACCCACAATGAATCAAGAGGTTTAAATATGCTATATTATCCTCATAATAACTTACAAAGTAACTTCTAGTGCTTCCTGGATTTTGTTTCGTTGGTTTTTGTTTGTTGTTTTTTAGTTATAGATGGACACAATAACTTTATTTTATTTATTTTTTTAGCATGGTACTGAAGATCAAACCCAGTGCCTCACAAGTGCTAGGCAAGCACTCTATCACTGAGCCACAACAAATTTTTAAAGATGATGAAACTGAGGCTATAGATGACTTAGGTGCCTCAGACACAATCACACAATGAGGAATTGAAAAGCCAGGGTTTGAACCCAGTCTGAGACCTGAGTTCGGGTACCAATGATGTTCAAATATATCTGGGAACCCCTACCTCACACCATCTTTCTTTGCTGGGCAATTCTGAAAAACTAGAATATACATATATATATCAGCAACTTGCCTCTATGGATTCACTGATATTAGTAAAGACTTTTGAAGCTTCAATAAAATTGAAAAGGACTTAATATTATTAAATTATATCATTTACTTTATCTCAGGATGATATAATGTTTAAGTGTATAGCCCCAATATATGGTTCCTGAATTCAAATCCTGGCTCTCTTACTTTGTAATTCTGTAACTTTGAAAAAGTTTCTATATTCTTCAACCTGTAACACAGGATTGGTATCAGTATCCTCATCAGAATGTAATTGAGAGGAGAAACAGGTTAATGCAATGATCCAGCAATTTTAACTTTCATTATATGAATCCATAAAGGTGTTTAAGGTCTTCATACCTTTGGGCCTGGAGGTCTTAACAACTGAGCCAGACATTTTCTCCCTCCTTATGGTGTCAGTACGGCACCTTTAGCAGTATCTTCTTTAAAGTCTTTGCTGGCTATTAGGGGTGATGACTAAAAAGCAATATTAAAGACAAATGTGCATTTTATCCACAAGAGGTATGGTTAAACCATCAAGATGCCACAGCATCACTCTGTTTTCTTGCTAAGATGATCCCTGCTTTTAAGGTGGAGACATGAAATTGTTCTAGATGATGAGTCTACCTATGCATGTCCCAGCCAGAAACCTCCTAAATCTCCAGGACAGCCAAAAGATGGGACGATAAATATCCTAATCATCAAAGAAGGACAACTTTTTACTCTTTATCAAAATTATTTTTTTACTAAAGAGATAATGTAAGTGATGAGGCCAAAGAACACAAATATTATGTATACCTCCTGCTTTAGATCAACTGGAGAAAGAAAAAACAACCTCAATTCTGTAATCCCTATGTTCTTTTCCTTGGCATTGTGACATTTCTGCCCTTCCCATCAAAGCATGGAGTCTATTTCCTCATCTGTGTTTAGACCCGTGACTTATTTTGGCCAATAGGATTCAGAAGAAGCAGTGTCATGCCAATACCAGCTCTGAGACTGGAGCTTTGCCATAACTTCATGAATAAGCCTAGTCTACACATGGCCCAGTCATTCCCAGTGCCCCAGATAAGTGAGTGGGGCCATCCAAGCTCTGTTTGTTTCATCGTATATTACAAACTCATGAGAAAGCCAGTGAAGAGCAGCTGGGTCTCGCTCAGAACAGCAGAACTACTTAGCTGGACCATAAAGTCAGAAGAAATTATAATGATTCACTGTTTTATCCCTCTGAGTTTGGGGCTGGTTTGCTTTACATAGTAGTAAATGATATGCTTCCTACAGAACTGATAGGAATAAAACAGCAATGGCATCAAAAACATTAAAAGCAGTAAAAGTACTGCTTGTACAGTTCGAACTATTGAAAACTTTAGATGTTCAGCCATTTTGACTCACAAAAATGGGAATTTCATATGGATCAACTTAATATTATTAAGCATATCTCAAATGTCCGACACTGCAATTTATGTAGTTATCTCATTTAATAACTTTGTGAGGTAGTTTCCACTACTTCCATTTTACAAATAAGCAAATAAGTGGTAAATAAATGGTTGTTGAAAGAAAGCTCAACATTTCTCCCTGTCACATGGTCAATACCTAGCAAGATAAGAATCAGTGCTTAGATTGACTTGACCCCTCTGCCAATGCACTTTCCACAACAGGAAGATGGTGCTGATGACAGTCACCATTCACTAGGTATCATGCTGTTTTAAGACTTTTACGACCTGCCTTATCGAAGTTAATCATCACATATACAACTGTGAGTTTGGTGTGATTTATGCATGGGGAACTCAGAGTACTCCAAAGCTCAGTGATCTGACCAAAGTAATACAGAAAGTAAATGGCCAGGCCAAAACTTGAACCCAGACAGGGCTGCAAAAAGTATAGTCAACCAGACATGGTTTCTTTTATGGAAATAAGGAAGGAGAGATGAACCGAAGGAGCCAACAGAATTTTTCATAAGCAGAATCTCACTATACTTTTTGCATCTTTTAACCTGAATTTACATTTCTTAACCTATTACCTCAGACTCACTGTACTAAAAATTTCTGATTTTGTAAAGCCTCTTTCTTCCCAAGAGGATTTGCATAGTTTTCTTTTCTCATCTATTTCCACATTATTATGTTATGTTTTAGTCAGCTTGTTTTTTCCACTGTGACCAAAACCCCTGACAAGAACAATTAGAGGAGGAAAAGTTTATTTGGGGGGGAGCTCACATCTTAGTCCACAGATGACCAACTCCATTATGGGGGGATGAGGTAAGGCAGTACATCATGGCAGAAGAGTGGTGGAGAAAAACAGCTCTGGACATTACACCAGGGAGCCATGAAAGAGATTTCCTCACCAGGGACAAAATGCCCCAAAGGCATTTCCCCAATGACCCATCTGCTCCAGCCACATCCTACCTGCCTACAGTCATAATCAATTAATCTCTAGTAGGGGATTAATGCACTGATTAGGTTAAGGTTCTCATAACCCAATCATTCACCTCTAAACTTTTTTGCATTGTCTCATACATGAGCTTTTAGAGTTTTTTGGAATTCCTAATATTTAAACCATAGCATGTTACTTTTAGGGAAACTAATTAACTTTCTCTTGGAAACATGGAAGATGACCTTCTGTGGGTCATCTGCCATGGAGATGACCCTGGAGAAATCCCATAATTCTCTGTAGAAGCTGATTGCTGAAGTCTGGGATTTCCACCATCAAGATCACACTTCCAAATTAAGGCATTATGTTCACAAAGCTTAGTTTTAATTTATTTAAATTATGCAAACTTAACTTAGGCGACAAAAACTGAAGGGCTAATAGAACAGATACATTAAGGAAATGATGGATATGGCTCAGTGAAGTGCAAAAGTGGGTGGAAGAAACTGGAGTACTGAGAAGTACGTGTTCACCTCTACACAGTACTAACTACAGGGTGATTATTGCCATTGACAGTGACAGATGGTTTTGTTTTACAAGAGAAGACAAAACACCTAGATGTGTGTGGGCGATTTCCCTTTAAAATATTATAAGGAAAGAAATTGATCAGTGGGCTGGAATTGGTCCACAGGAGGCCAGTTTGCAGCCCTGTGCTTGCTTCTATGTAACATTTCCTTAAAGAGGAGCTTCTCCCAGTGAGGTCCTTGGTGCAGGATCATCACCACCAGGCAGGTGGTTAGAAATGCAGGATCTGAGTCGCTGGGAGTGTGGCTCAGGTGTCTGGGTTTGACTAGACGTCCAGGTGATCCTTATACACACCAAGGTAGGAATGGACCACAAGCAACAAAAACCAAATATGCAAAATACCAGGAAGTCTGGGGCAGGGTTTGGGACTGATGGAGAGGAAAATCTCCAGTCCTCAAAGGAAGAGGAAAAGGAGGGGTGTGGACATGACCCAGGGGCTTTTGGGAGCCCTGCAGAGAGCGCTGTTACCTGAATAGCCCTGAGGGGCCCTGGGTAGCCTGTTGTTCCTCTTCCAAAGCCAAGATGCCACATGCTCAAGCTTAGCACCTCCTCTCCTCCCAACCCCTGATAAAGAGACACTGTGTCCCCAGAATAGCAGAGCATTTTCAGCATTAAATCTGTTCGGGAAGCATGTCTTCAAAGTTGTCACTATTCTCAAGTAATTAGTCAAAGGCATCCATCTGCCTACTGGCTCACCACACTTTTCATATTAATTTTTATGCAAATACGGTGATCCTGAGGAGGAATGGTGTCAAGCAGAGCAATAGGTACCTCACCAAAGCCAGCATAGGATGCTTCTTTAACATGCAATTTTCAGAAAGGTCAAGCTGAACTAAGCTTTTGTATTTGGGCTCCTCTGAAGTTTAAAAATAACTTCAATTAAAGTCATGGGAGATGTCAAAGATATATACATTTTTTCAGACACATTATATGTAACTATGTATGACACTGTCCACAAAGCCAATCATTCAAATCACGGTTCAATTAATTTCTCCTTTTTCTTTATTCCCCCTCATTTTTTGCTTAGCCATGCAATCTTACTCCATTCTTTCTTTATATTATTTGATGCCTTCTTTTTAAAGAAGCTGAGTTATCTCTCAAGAACAAATTCCACTGCAGCAGTGACCTCAAGGACGATAAGGCGGTAGATTAAAACCTAGTAGTAGCTTGAAATGCTGAAGATGATTTGAAAGAAGGGGTCAATTGTCCAATATTAATTCACTATTAACTGGAGAAACATTATTCTTATTGCCTCCTTCCAGGCAGAACTATCTGGTACCTCATGAAGTTCTTTGTCAATGCAAGGGAGAATAAAATAAAAACTGGATGGAGACCAATTCTAACCCCAGTACTGCCCCACATTCTGATTCTACCTAGAGATGACTGTTGGTCTAGCAATGAGGTTCAGGTTCAGATAATTTCCTACCCTGAATCAGATCAGTGTTACTGCATACAAAGCATTCCCATAGGCACTTGATGGCTAAAAACAACAATCATTTTTTTATCTAACAATGGACCCTCCAATGGTTGTGCTCATGTGGGCTGGGCTTGATCATGTGATTGCTTAGTGCTCCACTGGTCTAGGAAGCCAGTGTTTGGAGAATCTTGTCAAGATACTGTGACAGACACTGTTGGTACCATGCCCAGACACTTCAAGATCCTTCTGCTGGTCCCTAGTACCTGTTCCCTAGTTTGGCAATGCTTTGCCAATAACAGGTGACCCCTGCAATGAGTCCTGGAATTTCCTTCCCAATGAGAAGAGTTGCAAGTTGCTAAGAGCGGTGAACTCTAGCCAAGAGTATGAAAATGCAGCCCCCTTACTTCAGCAGAGATAAATTCTGGTAGATATTATTGCTCCTCAGGGTCAGGCTGAGGCTGGAAATTTGCCCCAACATGCACTTTTTCTCAGCCTCTTCCCCACAACTCTGCCTTCCCCTCTACCTCCTGGGAGCGTGTCTCTAATAGATTACTCAGTCAAGGATCTTCATCTCAGGGTGGGCTTCCGGAGACCCCAATCTAAGACAGATGGCTTAACCCAGATGTCTTCAAGCAGCACAGAGCAATCTTGTTCATCTGTAACCTATGTCTAGTTTCTTCATAGAAGTTCACATGAAGAAGAGTTTCTTATCCAATAAAGGGTAAAAAGAAGAAAAAAAAAACTCACAAAACTCAATGTAGCTCAGCCTATTTTGTAAGTGAAAAGAAAAACATACGAAGAAGTGAATCAACTAGGTGGAACTCAAGCAGCCAGGAGACCAGAACAAACTCGGGGCTCATTCTAATTCAATTTTGTCACTAAAATGGGGACTTGCCTATGATCTACTAAGAGTTCACACCTGTCAAGGGAAGCCTACAGTGCATGAGAAAGAACTGTGGTCCAAGGTCTGCAAAACTGAACTTTGGTGCTGATTCTGGTTTGGGCCCTTGCTAAGCCTCTCTCTACTTCTCTCTCTCCCTCTCCCCCACCTCCGCCTTCCTCCCTCCATCCCTTCCTCATTTTGATTCTTCTCCTCCCTCCCTTTTTCTTCCTCCTTCCCCTCCTCCTCCCTCTTTGTCTTCCCTCCTCCTGCCTCCCCCTGTCCTCCTCCTCCTTCTCCCTCCCCCCTCCTCCCTCCACCTCCTGCCCTCCTCTCCCTTCCCCTCTTCTGTCTTCTCCTTAGCTCCTTCTCTTCACCATCATCTTTGTGATTCTCCCTATCCTAAGATCTCTTTCCTCTGAGTCTTCTGCCATGTACTCATTTCTGTTTATTTTCACAAGTAAAGACTTGTGAGCCAGTGTTTTGGCAAAGCACACCAATTTGGGCTGTCAGTTGTGAGGTAGCTGCTCCAAGGCATTTCCGTCAGCTGGCCGGCATTGCCCAGATTCATGGCTCACCAGTGGAACTGTGTGAGTGGGGGCCCTGCTCCACCAGAGGAATTTTATAGGTGTTGCAGTTCACAGATCTGCAAAGTTTGATTTATCTAACAGGAGATCAGTGTGAAAATACTGTCAAGCTTCTGGAACTAGGATATTTAGATCACTCCACTCATGTACATCATATTTATGAAAGGAAAAGGAAGTGGGTAGATTATAAATTAGAAAAACCTAGAAGAAAAACTCTATCCTTTCCAAATTTAATCTTTTATGAACCTCCTTCCAAAAGGCTGAGTTCAACTGTAAATACCTTATATTTGTCGAATGTAATTTCTGGCTTCCAAACAGCCAGTAGTCAAACAAGCAGCTTTCAGGATTCTAGAGGGCTCCTCCAGGTCTGCCCATCTCTATGTGTCTGCCCCTTCCCTGGTACCCCACCTGAAGACAAGCACCAAGTCCAACACATACACCAGTCGGGAGCTGGAGCTGGAAGAAGTCAGAGAAATTAATGCATCTCTCCATCTTTTTCTACAGATAAAAAAACCTGAGGCCCACAAAAGCAAGTCTTATACAGAGAACTCCAGAAATAAAGTAAGCGTCGACAAATGATCTGAAAACAGAAAATCCCTCGTCAGAGTCCCAGCTGTTCTAAAAGCTTCCTCTGTAACCACATGCCAATCATTCTACCTTTTGAGACCCAGAATTGCTGATTGCAAAAATGGTCCCCACTATTCATTCCTCCCTATGCCCAGTATGGACTTGGGGGTATACCTATCAAGAGGTGGGATATATTTCATGGTCAGGTCCTCTGGGCTGGCGTTGTGACTTACTTTGGCCAATAGAATGCTGAAGGTATTGTGCCATTCTTGAGACTTGGTCTCAGAGGCCTGGCACACAAAGTTTCCCTTTCTGGGGACCCTATGTAGCTATCACTTCAAAAGCTCAGGAGAGCCTGCAGAGATGGGACCACATGCTGTGGAGATTAGCTGCCAAGCAGAGCCCATCCTATAGAGCCCGCTCTGAGCTGAGTTGGAGCTCACAAATGTGCAAATGTAGCCCAGAGAGGCAATCAAAGCTGCCTATCTAGTTACATTCATCTATATTTGCTACCAACAGTATCATGAACCAAGGAAATGATTGTCATTTAAGGCCAGTGTCTTGGGGTGGTTTGCTATGTATACAAATTTAACTGACACGCTTTCTTCATCTATACAACAAAGGGATAGAAAATAACTATCTCGTTTTTGAAGGGTTATTTGAAATACCAATTTCATAAAAGGGATTAAGACTTACAGTGAGACTGTCTGTTGGGGAAGTTACTAGATGCAGGAGGTTACTGACATGTACACTTAATTATCCAAACTAATTTAAGTAAGGTTCACTTATTCAGTCACACTGCCGATGTTTCAAGTGCTTGTGACACGTGGCAATTGGCCTCTCTACAGGACAGCATAGGTACAGAGCATCCTTACATCAAAGTAAAGTGTGCTGAACAGAATTATTTGGAACCAAAATCCCTGACAAGAACCACATGGAGGAGGAAAAGTGTATTTGGGGTTCATGGTTTCAGAGATCTCAGTTCATAGATGGTTGGCTCCCTTGCTCTGGGCCCAAGGTGAGGCAGCACATCATGGGGGAAGAGCCCAGAGGAAAGCTGCTCAGCTCATGATGGGATCAGGAAGCACAGAGAGGAGGCAAGGCCATAGAGAAAATGTCCCCTTTCAAGGTATGCTCCATTGACCCACCTCCTCCACCCATGCCCCACCTGCCTACAGTTACCACATTCAAACTAGGATGGGCTGATTGAGTTACAGCTCTCACAATCCAATAATTTTGCCTCCAAACATCCCTGCATTAATAGGAGTTGTGGGGGACAATTCAAATCAAAATCATAACATACCATGAGAGCTAGTGTCAGAGCCGAGCCTATAAGGCCAGACCCCCCCAGAATCACCACCTCATGACCACCTCCTCCTTTAAAAATTTCCTATCTGTATTTTAGTCTTCTGCTTCACCTAAAATATCTAACTCACCAAGGAGTCTTTGGATTGACGGCAAACAGGTTCAGTATTTCAGTAAGAGAGAGGAAGTGGGCTCTTAACGAGGTGGGAAGTCTTCAGGCTGATCCCCAGCCTTCCCTCCTTCAGGGGATTGCCCTAGTTTTTACTTTAAGCATTTTTTTCCATGTTGATGAGGTTGATAGATAACTTTGTCTGCATTCAACCCTTAAAGAGGATTGACAGATTGATTTTTTTTTTCTTTTAATGCATGTGTGTACTAGGAGTTTCCTCCCAATTCTCTTCTCACTTTTCCCCCCTTCTCCAATGCCCAGGGCTCCCTCTGACTTCAAAGAACTAGAAGAGACTCAGAGGAAAATGGGTATCTGACCTAATTAAGCACATAGATTGAGATTTTCTCTTAGCTGATGAAAAATTCCCTTTTCTTCACAAGTCTTTTTCTGATTTGCTGGATAGAAGGGACCTGGAGAATGATCCTCCTGCTGCTCCATAAAAATTTATTGTTCCTGCCAAAAGCCTGAGGCCTGTCAGGGAGGGGGATGCAGCAGAAGAAAAGAGTCAAGAGGGAGCCACTAAGAGCAGTGGGCAGGGAACTGCAGTGCCCAGGTCTAGGTCCCAGCCTGGCCACCCACTAACTGTGGTGGACCCTTAGTCTAATGACTCATTTTCCTATGCCTCAGGCTTCGAATCTGTGAAATAAGATGGCAGTTGTTCTTACCTGGTAAGGGTTCCATGACTGAATACAGGGAAGTCCTAAAAACTTTCCATCATGGAGCAAGAGCCCAGGGTGGTTCCTAGTAGACATGCCAGCACCCTGCCCAGGTCTTTGGGCACCAAGGGACTAGTGCTGGGTGGCTCCTGTGTGCTTTGCTGATGGGAGCACACTCCTGAAAACTTCCTCAGAGACCTGTCCTTGGGCAAGTGGAGCCACTTCACCTGCACAAACAGGGAGCCCAAGGTGTTATTCCAGGCAACCAGGAGTCAGAAAGCTCAGCTCCCTTACTTTCAAGCAGACAGTCTATGACATGTAACTCACACTCCAGAGCTTTCCTCCAATCAGGTTAAAGTTGGACTCTGTGAATGTGGCTTGCTTGGCCTCTTCTCCTTTACTATCCTGTTTCCCCTACCAACTCTCAGGTTCTTCCTGAGAACATTTTTTCAGTTTGAACATGAGTCCTTATGTCAGGTCCTACTTCTGGGAAACCAGACCTAAGAGAATAACTAGCATACTTAACGATTAAAAATTACTATTATTATTATTACAGTCATGTTGTAAAAAGTGGTTTTGGTTCCTAAATGAGGTGATAATTGTATAATCTGCCTGAGTCTACAGCACTCAGCATTTTTTAAAGCACATTCCCTTCTTCTTATTTCAGTTCATTGTTATGACCAGACCTCTGGGGAGCAAGAAATTAAATGAAAAAATCTGATATATTTCCTCTTCTCTTTCTGCCCTCAGCAATTTCCAACATGGCCAGAACCTCCTATGTATGGGTGCAGACACCCCAAACCATGGAACTTAGTTTGACCCTGTCCCAATCTTTTTCTAAATACTACCACGCCATCCCAGGCCCTGGTCTGCACTTCTTGCTGGGATAGTCCAGTGGAGAGGGACAAACTCAGGGAAATTCCCCTACAATTTCTGAATAGCAAAAATTCTCAACCTAAATCCTGTTTGAGAATCTTGGGTTCTTGCTGAAACACAGGTCTCCAGACCTTCCTCTAGAGGTTCTGGTTCAGTGGGTCTCCAGTGGAGCTCATAACTTGGCATAACCAATGAACTCCTAGGAGAGGTGCCACTCTTGTGATACGGATCCAAGTGGAGCAGCACTGTACCAGAAGACACTTGGTTCCAGGCGGAGGAACACAGCTCCGGGGAGACCAGGGGGGACTGTCTCTGTACAGGGACTGGTTGTCTGGCTCTTGGGCAATAATGTTCTCAGCTACACAAGAACATCCAGAGCCATCCCAGGGATGTCAGAGAGGCAGGGTGTGCAAGATGGTAAAAGAACAGTGTAATAGGAAAGACAGTAGAATGAATGGGACATAACTTTCCTGTGTTTGTATATTAATACATAACCAGTGTAGCTCCACATCATGTTCAACCACAAGAATGGGAAGTTATACTCCATGTATGTATGATATGTCAAAATACATTCTACTGTCGAGTATAACTAAAAAGAATAAAAAAGAATAGTGTACTAGTTTCCTATTGCTGCTCTAACAAATGCTCACAAACAGCAGATTAAAGTAACAGAAATCTATTATAATACAGTTCTAGGCATCCAAAGTCCGAAATGGGTCTGACATTAAAGACTGTGCTTGTTTTGGAAGCTCTGTGGAGCAATCCATTTCTTACCTTTTCTAGCTACTAGAGCCTGCCTGCATTTCTTGGTTCCTGGATACATCACTCTTAATCACATGAGGGTGGACAGTTCATGTCATGTCATCACAGATCCAGACAGAACAAGAGCCCTATTTTTAAACATAAAGTGTCTATATTTCTACATATACTTCTTTTATTTCCATAGAAATTTCTATGTATGAAACATCTCATATCTAGATGAGACATTAGCAGATGGGAAATGTCTCATATATTTCTACTAAAACACATTAAAATTAGAAAAAAATATTTTTTAAGTATCAAATTTCTAGTTTTTTTTTTTAATATTAGAAGATCCAACTAGAAGGAAACATGAGGAGACCTTCTGGAATAGTTCTTGAAAAGGGTGCTGGCTGCATTGAGTGTATTTAGTTTGCACAAATTTATTGAGCTGTACCCTTCAAAGTTTTATTCTCTCCTATAGGTAAGTTATATTTTAATTATAAATTAATAAAACTAATAAAGACAAAATAGGACTTTTGTTTACTCTAGACCTATGACACTTGACCTCCTTAAATAATTCATGAACTCAAATGTCTGCAGAAAATAGGTAACTAATATAATGAGTCAAGTACAGGACAACAGGGATTGGAGGGAATCCGGTGAACTGACAAATGCTTAACTCTCTTTATTTCAGATTTTCGGAGCAGGGAGGATATATCATACTCCTCAGTCTATATTGAGTCAATGTCATATCATTGTTTTTCTAATTTCTAACATATTGTGGTAGTAAAAGACATTTCCAGTCTGCAAATGTCTCTTATATAAATACAATATATTTCACATAAAAGCAATTTACATGAACACAATATTATTGTTCTCACCTAGGCATCAAATTTGGGTGTTCCCATGACAGACAGTTTTCTACCAGGTGTTGATTTCTAGCACCAGGCTCTGTCCAGCCAACATACTTTGGGACTTGGAGTCCTTATCGATCATTTGGGAAAGCACCAGAATGTATTTGGTTTTGCTGCAAAAGTTGCTTTTGTTAGACAGGAGGAGGGAGAAGGAGAAGGAAAGGGGAAATGCTGGTGAATGGTATTAGCCAATTTGTATTGTCATGTTGTGTGCATGTACAAATATGTACCAACAAATCCCACCACTAGGTATAATTATAATGCAACAATAAAAACATGGAAAAAATAAAGCAACCCAGATTAGTATGCTGTTCCACCCTACGATTATTCATGCATGCATGCATTCAATAAATATTTGTGAAATATTTATGAAACTTTCTCATATGCAAGGCACTGTGCCAGCTCTCTGCCTTCAAGGATATTATTATACATTGGCTTAAATACGCATTGTCTTACTATGTGGCAGATCATGTATAAGTCACTTTATACAAAGAAGAACTTCTTTTCCTTTCCTTGGTTTTTTGGTTTTTGGTCTTTGTTGTTGTTGTTATTGTTTTTGTTTTTGTTTTTCAGTACTGGGGATTAAACCCAAGGGTGCTCAACCATTGAGCTACACCCCTCGCCTTTTTATTCTTTATTTTTTGAGACAAGGGTCTTGCTGAATTGCAGAGGCTGGCCTTAAATTCGTGATCCTCCGGCCTCAGCCTCTACAGCATAATATTTAATCATCACACTAATTCTGCAATAAACCTATTAAAAGATCCTAATTATAAAGAAGAAACCTCAGACTCATGAAGGTTAGGAAACAGAGATTTTTTTAGATGCCTGTTTTCCCCAATATGTTATATTGCTTCCTAAAAAGGAGGTAAGATGAACACACAAGCTGGAGTTGTAGCTCAGAGGTAGATCACTTGCCTGGCATGTGTGAGGCCCTGAGTTCAATCTTCAGTACTTTGGGGGTTGGGAGAGATTTGGTGGGAAAAAAATACACATGTATCTTGCTGGACATGGTGACTTACACCTATAATCCTAGTGACTTGGGAGACAGAGGTAGGAGAATCAAAGTTCAAGACCAGCCTCAGCAGTTTAGCAAAGTCCTAAGCAATTTAGCAAGGTCCTGTCTCAAAATCAAAATAAAAAGGGCTGGAGATATAGCTCAGTGGTAAAGCCACCCTGTGGTTTAATCCCCAGTACCAAAAACAAACAAACAAACAACAAAAAAACTATTAAAACTGTCAGATAAGTTATTCAGGATTAAATGGTATCAGAGAGAATGTTCAGAAATGACTATTTTGATCATTTTTCCCAGGCAACACTGTCTATTGAACCATCTGCTGCTGTCTGTGTTCTGACTGGGCCCCATCCTTGATTTTATTTATTTATTTATGTATTATTGGGGATTGAACCCAGGGGGTGCTTTGAGCCACACCTCCAGCCCCTTTTATTTTCTATTTTGAGACAGGGTCTCTCTAAGTTATTTACGGCCTTGCTAAGTTGCTGAGGTTGGCCTTGAACTTGTGATCCTCCCCCTCCTGAGTCTCTGGGATTACAGACATGTGCCACAGAGCCCAGCTCATCCTTGAAATCTTTTTTTTTTTTTTTTTGGTACTGAGCATTAAACTCAGGGGCACTCAACCACTGAGCCACATCCCCAGCCCTATTTTGTAGTTTATTTAGAGACAGGGTCTCGCTGAGTTGCTTAGGGCCTCGCTAAATTGCTGAGGCCGGTTTTGAACTCACGATCCTCCTGCTTCAATTTCCCAAGTGCTGGGATTACAGGTGTGAGCCACCGGGCCCGGCAATCCTTGAAATCTTTGATGGTGATGTTTTTCTGGTCTGAAATGTTCAAAAAGGTGCACATTAGCCACCAAAGTTCAATATGGCAAAAAGCACCAAGAATGAAAGAGTCGGGAAACCAGAAATCAGTACATCGCTGCTTAATTAGATGACTGTTCTTCATGTTGCTTTTTAAAAACTCACTTTCTCCCTCTACAAAATGATCTTGGTACAGTCTATTTTCCTGCCCTCCCAGAGTATGGGGACTAGAATGCATTAAAATTGCCTAAGACCATAGAACATACAAACCAATCTTATAAATCATTCCCATTCATTCATTCAACAAATAATGCAAAGCATCCTCTCTTCCCAGTAATATGCCCAAATTATCTCTGCATCTTAATTAATTTCAGACACAGTCTCCTCAGGAATATTCTCAGCATCCTTAACTTGGTGGTGAAACCCAAAGTTTTGTGTTGCTTTAGATGCAAATACTATGGGGAAAATCACATGCAGATAACAGCACACAAAATCTTCAGATATAACATCGTTCCCCTGATTGGATTGGAGTCTTATGGAAGTGGATGACCCATCGATTTCAAGGCTTCCCATCTTAGTTAAAAGAGATACAAATTGCTTCCCTAGTGCATGTTCTCCAGGGATCTTCCAGGATAAAATGCTGAGGTTGCACAAATCTGTCTTCAAGCAGAGACCTGAGGCAGATGCCATTATTTTTTCATGTCATTTTAATGGGCTTGCTTTAAAAAGACAGCAGCGTGTTTGTGTAGGTTCCTTGGTACTTTACACTGGCTTCTGTGATGACTCTATGATTGTGGAATAAGCGGACTGGGAATCAAATATTTCCTGGATATTTAATAAGAGTTCCCAGCTACATAGTTACTTGCCCTTCTCTGCTTATACAATCCTTTGTTTTTTGCCTGACTCAAAAAAAAATCTGTTTATTCACTCAGGAGTCAACAAATATTTATGAAGTACCTGTGATGTGCCAGCTATGAATGGGACCCTGGGGAACATTGTGGTCTGGGGACCATAGACACTGCCCCTGTCTCATAAGGAGTTTACTTCTGAGGTTGTGTTTTGCTAAAAAATATGTCACCCTTTTAGTAATCCATGCCTAGACCATGAACTGACCTCCTTGAAGACTAAGTCCTATCTATGACAATGTCCCTAGTGAGAACTACAGAGGACAGATTGTGCCATGGGGTGGGTGCTCGGTACATATTTATTGACTGAATAATTGAACGTTTGACAGGATAGTTTGCCTGCATATTAGAAAAGGAACAGTCTACTTTATATTTCACACCAACAGCCTTGGTTTTGGTGTCCAGAGTCAGGGGATAAAGAATAAAAGGATTGGAATACTCTCCAAGAAACTTCTATTTCAGTTCCACAGGAGTGAAGACATTTGTTCATTCATTCATTGAAGATTTTTCTGGACTTAAGAACAGAGAACTAAATGTAGGTTAGAAGAGCTAACCTACATTTTCATAGGAAGGATGATATATAAGGAAATGATTAAACAATGCCACATTGGACAATGACAAGTAGCATTAGACAAAAAAAATTAAACAGATCATTCCCATCACTAGTAAATCATAAGAAACCACACCAAAGGTTAATGGCATTAAACAATCATTTATTACGCTCACAGATTCTATTGCTTGAGAATTTGGATAGCACATAGGGGGTGCGATTGTTCCTGTTGCAATATCCAGGGCTTCAGCTGGGGAGATTCCAGGCTGGTAGGCTGTACCACTCATGGTTGAAATCACCTGAGGGCATCTCATGCACATGAGGTTGTGATGCCCACTCTTACCTATGAGTGCTACTGGGAGCACCTCCATGTGGCTTGGACTTCCTCCCAGCATGGCAGCTTCAGGGTAACCTGCTGCCTCAGAGTTCCACAAACAAGTGTCCCAGCAGGCCATGTGGAAGTTCTGTCACCCTTAATAACTTGACTTCAGAAATTACCTGAATAATGGACTACATTTCTGCTGTATTCTGATGGTTACAAAAGAGCCTTCAAAGTTGGTCAAAATTCAAGAAGTGGGGTCTTAGGTACTATCTTGTGATGAAAGCAGCATCAAAAAACTTGTACTACATGTTGTTTTAAAACTACACAGGGCAATGTGACAGAGAGAACAAGCAGGAAGTCAGAAAAGGCCACTCTGAGACAGTCAGTTGAGCTAAAGTATGAGAAAGAGCCAACCATATAACAATATGGAGAAAAGACTTCCCAGACAGGGAGCATCAACACAAAGGTCCTCAGAACAATGTGAGGTGGAGGGAAGCCAGGGCTTTGGTGTCTCTAGGCTCATCTGCACATGGTTCCCATTGTGAGATTTTACCTCCAAATCACTGAGGGACAGTTGGATTTATCAGTCTCACATCTACCCAAATTCTATGAGTCTGAGTGGGCTACCTTTTATTCTACAGGTGTGAGAATAATCAAAAGTCAATTCTAGAATATCCATGGTATGTCAGCAAAGTTGCACTCTTCCACTGGAAAAGGCTTTGACTACATCCGATTAAGGGGATAAGTCTTAGGTTAATGTCCCAGAAGAGAGTACAAGGAAGAACCAGGCTCTGAACAGACTTGGAAAAGGGTCAGTTCTCTTTCAAAGCATTATGAGACAGGTCAGCCTGGCGGCTTTTCTCAAAGTCCTAATCTAAAAGGTACACCATAACATTCCCAGAATTATTATGAGAACTAAAAAAAAAAAGAAAGAAATCCAAGTGAACAGAATTCCTTGATGTGAGGAGAAATGTCCTCCCCCTATCAAGTCTCCTTCAAGGCAGAGGGAGACCATTAGTGTGATCCTTCTGGACTTTTTTCACCAAGGCAGATGGAAGGGCTTTGGAAAAGCCAGGACTGCTTATTGTAGACCCTTCTTTTGGAAGCTGTATATGAACTATGGATTTGTTTGAGCCATTATAAGGCAGAGAAGTTGCTTTTCTGGGAATTCCTGGGTGAAATTCCCTGGTTCAAGAAAGCCCAGATCATGCTGGCGCCCTGCCTTAGCTCAAAGCCCTAGATTCAAACACAGCCGCCCAGAGATGTGTGTAACCTGCCAAGTGTCAAACAACTTGCTTTCCCCACTCTTATCCTGTTTTCCTGAAGAAGCTCCTTACCAAATCCCTTTGGTGTATTCCACTACAAGTAAAGCATGCATGGGCTTTTCTCTTTGTTAGGATCAGACCCATCAGATCTGTTCCTCCCATCATGCCCCCTCTTTGAATATATATATATATATATATAATTATATATATTACATATATATAATTATCACTTTTTATCTTTATTTTTAATATTACTTTTCCAACTTTTATTTCCAGTTGGCCCACACCTCTGATCGTTACCCACTCCCTTCCCACGCAGGTCATGAGCTAGAGCCTTCCTTTCCACCTCTCTTGGAGTCAAGCTGCTTACATGAAGGAAGTCCGCTTTAGTAGAGAGGCCCACTCAGGGCACCTTACCATGTCTAGGTGATTAAATCTGTCCAGTTCTGAGGTTCCGTATTCAGAAACCCCACAGATATAAGCCACTTCCTCCAATATCAGTTTTACTTTAGAAAATCCATCTCTGTTCATAGTATTTAAATTATATTTCCCATTTGGTTCAGAACTTGAGTTGGGAGGAGAGAGATTTCTTATTGGCACCCCCTGAAAAACTGTAGCAATTGGAAAACTAGTTCAGGAACCTCAAGGAGAGTAGAAGGAATGTAACTTGCGGGTCACAGTAACAGTGGAGAATTTGGGGTGTTTCTACAAAATGAGCATGGGCAGCCTTTTGTGATCACAGCAAGTTGCAGATGCTCACCTTGAACATGAAGTCTGGCTTTATCATTCTGCAGTTGGCCTTCACCTGGTGAAGGCTTTGTCCATGGGTGCTAGATATCTTTATGGAAACAAGGCTGTGAACCAAAGTGTGTCCTGGCAAAGCTGCTGACCTTTGGTTTTCTCCAAGGCACAACCATAATCCCATGACATGTGGACAGTGAGCATTAGTCAGTGGATGGGGACTGGGCAAGCAAAATGTCATCCTGGTATTTCAGTCCATTTTTTGCTATAATCATAAAACACCTGAGACTGGGTAATAGAGAAAGAACAGGCATTTTATTTCTCATGGTTCTCAAGGCTGGTAAGTCCAGCCAGAAGGATAAGAGGACTGTTTTCTGCTTTGATGATGAGGCCTTGCTGCTCATCTCCCAAAGAGGAATGTTTTGTCTTCACATGGCAGAAAGCAGAAGGGCAAGAGGACCAACGGCTATGTGAAGCCTCTTTGATAAGGGCCTTCCTCTCATCCATGTAGGTGGAGACCTCATGTTCTAATTATCATTCAAAGTCCCCCACCTCTTAATGCTATCACACTGGCCATTATGTTTGAACATTTCATTTTTTGAGGGGTCACATTCAAAATGTAGCACATGGTCTTAGTGAGGGGAAGTCCAGTAAGACATGAGCTAGTGTGGGAGGCCTCAGGCAAATCTGAAAGTATGAGGGTACCAGATGCTGCATCTTATTCTCATAAAACCTCTGTCCTGCCCTCAGCATACATCCAAGGAATATCTGGGGAATGAGGCTTTGACCTGGCTTTAGTCTAATAACAACTCATGGTCATTGTAACAGTTATCTATGGTTATACAGAAAACCTGGAAACCTTATGGCTTAAAAGGCTGCTATTTTATTTTCCATGAGTTTATGGGTTGGTTGGACAGCTCTGCTGATCTAGGCTCAACTTGGCAGATCTTGGCAGGGCTTGCTCACATGTCCAGCTATCTGCTAACTGGTCAGCAAGGATAGCTTGTCTTTGCACCATGTGTCCCTCAGATGCTCCCAGCAGGATAACCTGGGCTGGCTCTCATAATAGAAGTGAGGACTGAAGGATGGGAATAGAAAATAACAAGGTCTTTTCAAGTTTCTGTTTGTGTGTCATTTGCTACTGAATCATTGGCCAATGCAGATTGCCTGGCCAAATGTAGAGTCCATGTGGGCATTTGGTGCAAACCAATTGTCACTACTACAAACCTGCCTTATGTAGGACCAAAAAGCTGTGATTTCATGGGCTTGTGGGGCTAGAGTGAATACCCTGAGGCATTCCAGGAGAGACTGCATCTCTTCAGCAGTGCCTCCCCACTGCCCTTTATCCTTAAAATAATCCCTCTTTTAAATCAGTATTGACCCAGTATCTACAGATACTGAAAATGTTGAAGAAATACATTAGGAGTTTGTCCCAGTGCCTACACATCTTGGTCTGGAGCTGGTTCACCTAAGATCTGGGACCAAGATAGAGTTATGAAACCCATTACCCCACAACTCAAGAGTTCTTTGCAGGAGAGAGTGCAGCCTGGATTCTGTGCCAATTCTGACCTAACCAACTTAATGTCTTCAAGTTCCACTCTCTAGAATTCTAAAGGGGGAAGGCTCTGCCATCCTGTGAGAAAGAAATTAGATAATGGGTAAAGCATTAAGCACGATGCTGAGCATGGAGTAAATACTCAATAAATTATAGCATTTGCCATTACTGTTGCTAGCTGAAAGGACAATATAAGTGTTCCTTAAGAGTGGACATAATGAGAAAGGAGTGTAGAAGAGACTTCATTAACAGTGTCAGGCATTAATGGAGCTACTACAGTGACAATGGATAGGACTTGATGTATATTTAAGCAAAACCTTCACTGGGATGCAGAAGGAAGCGCTGTTCTCAGGAAAGAGAACAATCTCATGCATTTAGCAGATGATAGCTCATGGGAGAAAGAGCTTACTGGTTGACTTGAGATGGATGATACTGCCACTTCCACTTTCCAGTCTGATATTTTCATGCCCCTGAAAGATGCTCAATGAAAAAATATCTCAGAGACTGGGTCTTTAGACTTGGGACAATTAAGGAGTAATAATGCTCTAGGTCCTCTTTTCCTTTAGTGGGCAGGGCTTAGAACAAAAGACTGAACAACTAGAGGAATTAGATTCAAAGCATTTGAAATTAGATATATTGTACTTTTGTCAACTCAATTAACAACACAAGGGACTTGACATGCACGGTTGCTTCATACAGCTGTGTATATTATGCTTGGATCAGCCAAGGGGAAGTCATTTACATCATAGTCTAGGAAAGCAGAGTCCCTTGACATTGCACAGTGTACAAATTTCACAATGGTATATGGTTGCTCTGCTTAGGCCAAACTTTGTAAATTATTGAGCTAATATGGAAATTCTCAGACACCCATTAATATTGGTACTTGATCTTTGAAACAATGACAACTTTCTCTTGACTAGACCTAATGTAACCTCAATGCAAAAATCTGGATATTTTTTTGAACAACACAACTTTCCTTCCTGAGAATTAGGACCAGACCTGGGATTGTGTGTGATTTTCCTAGTGTTTCCATCCATGTTTGCTTTCTCATCCCAGTGGAGTGAAAATGATGCTCTTTATCCTCAGAGATGTCCCAAATGACTTTATTACTATTATTGATATTAACATTATACACTAAAGCTTTATATCTCCATTTATCATTGACATTAATAAATAGTGAACAATGTAGAACTTCCACACTTTGGAAAGATGTGTTCCAAAGTCCTTTGTGAAGGCATAAATTTTCAAATGCCATTGAAGCTGTAATTCTCAAGCTAGGTGGGGAGGAAGGGTATAAGGCAGTTTATTTAAAAAGCGCAGTGCCTTCTAAAGAGTTTTATTGGAGTCTTAAAGATTGTGTACAGTTTGGGAAAAGAATATTCAACATTCCAATAGTATTTTTAATATAAACCATGGACCACAGGGGCCAACAAAAATCTTGACTAGTGAGAATAAAGAGAAAATAAACTGAGAGACTATTTCAGGAGGCATAAGTTTAAAAAAAAAAAAACTTGAGAGTAACTGTCTACTGAAACATGTAATTTCTCCTGTAAGAGTTGGTAAATTATAACAGAAAAATTTTAAGTGACCCTTTTGGCTCTTGAATATTCCATAAACATAGGATTAAAGTCTCAGATATGAACATCTGTTGAATAAGATATTTTCACTCTCTAATTTGTATGAAACTTCGACTCTCTGACTCAGGACTGCCTCCTACATTCTTTATGTTCTCTTCACTTCCACAGAAGCACCAGCAGCTGAATTTCTTGGAGGAAGAACCATTTTAAGGAGAAGCAAAGCTATTATTTTGTTGAAATTCAGTATCATGTAGGTGTCTTATGTCCCAAGAAGAAAATCCCAATAACACACACTTGAATAACATCAGAATTTACTCATTTACACATCTGTGAAGTCCAGGAGGGAATGCTGGTTTGATTTGGGTGTCTACAAGATGAGGGCTGTCACCCTTTTCTCCTGTAGTCCTCATGTCTGTCTTCCACTGTGTGTTGACCTTGTTCTCAGCCTGGCTTCCCTCTTGGTTACAAGAAGGATACCAGGATCTATGTCCTTCTTTACATGCTGGAGTGAGACACAGACAGAGACAGTCAGTCTTGATCTTGGTGGCAAAATTGGCTCCAATTCTTCACACTTCCTGAAAACCCCTTCCTTTGTAATATGAACTTGTGATTCCTCTCATCACGAAGTACAGTCTATTTTCCCACCTTGAGTCTGTGGTGGCCTCATGACTCACAATGGCAAAAAGAACATGGTATACATGACCAAGTGCTAATCCCAAGCTTAAGTTTCAAGAGAATCACATATTTCACACTTTCTTTGGATTTTCCCTTCACCATAAGGACAAACCACAGCTACTCTGACAGAAGAGTAGATGGAGCAGCAAGAAGCCACCTCTGCTGGCCCAACCCAGACCAACTTCTAGCCAGCTAATCTCCAAACACAGGAGAGAACCCAGCCTGGAGCTACAGAACTACTTCCTGATGTATAATTGACCAAAGACATATAGGCAAGCTCAGCTGAGGTCAGAAAAGCCACATGGCTTTCTTAGAAAGTGGTGAGTTATAAAAAATGTTTATTGTTTAAAGCAACTGAGTATTGGAGTGATTTGTTATACAGCAATAGCTAACAGATACCTAGATCATCTAAGGTTGCCTTGATGGTGCTACCTTAGATCATGGCAAACCCTCAAATCCATCACTATGTTTGAACTTTTCGAGTCAATGCCCACCTGGAGCTGCAATGAGGAAGTCAAAGTGTAAATTCAAATGAACAACCAGGATTAACTATTAGGAAGAAAATGAAAGGAAAATGGGGAATGAAAAGGGTTGTATTAGTCAGGGTTCTCTAGAGGAATGGAACCAAAAGGGGATTTATTAGATTGTCTTACACAATCAGAAGCTGGATAGTACCACAATGGCCATCTGCAGTGTTGGAGAGCTGGAGGAACCAGTAGCTGTTCAGTCCAAGATGTTGAAGCCTCAGAACAAATAGGATCAATGATGCAACCTCAGTCCAGGATGGAAGGCTTCTGGAAACTCCCTAGAGACTCTCAGAGTCTGCTCTGGAAGAGTGAAGGAACTGGAGTCTAATGTCCTTAGGCGATCAAACCAGCAATCAAGCAATCAAGAACCTGTTCAAGAAGAACTGAACTTACATCTGTGACTGCTTCCTTGTTCCAACTTTTATTCCATCCAAGTCTCCAACCTACTGAATGCTTCTGCCCACATTTAGGAAGGCTTGCCACTTCAGTTTGGTATTCCCACCTACCAAACATTCCCAGACACACCTTCATTGACACACCTAGAAGCCTCTTCATCTTAGGCATCTCTTAATCCAATCAAGTTGACAATTCAAATTAACCATACAAATTTGCAATCATTGTGAGCAAACAATCTGCATACCACCATCACTTCATGCAAATTTCCAGGTGGGTAATGATGGAATGAGAGGAGGATGATGGGGTGGCCTCACTGGATTTAGTCACTCTAACCCAAAAGCCAACTTCACAGCACATTCAGGTTAAAAGTCCTGCCTCAACAAAATTACAAGTTACTCACTTCTCTGAAGGTTTAGGTTATTTGAATATTCTTGTCAAATCCACCAAAGTCAATGTTTTATGTACTAGTGTTTTCTCAAGTTCCATATAAAAAATATTAATAGACCAAATCCCATGCCTTTTAAGCTCATAAAGACTTCAAAGTATAGAGCTTCCTGAACTAAGTCGAGTGCAGAATCCCATGAGGATCCAACGTAGGCCTTCAAGGCCCATAACCCACACATCTTTTCCTTCCAGGTGCCTTCTATAACTTGAGGTTTCTCATACAGTACATATCAATGTAATGAAACCACTATGTAATTCTACTTAAAAACATTGTCAAGTGTTGTTTCAATATGTTTTTTAACATTTATGTTCTCAACTTTTTTCTTCAAATACAACTGGAAAGGGATTAAAATCACCTTTAGAAAAGAACAGAAAGAATATGCATTAGATTCATGCTAACCTTACAGGTATAAATATTGTAAAAACATCATCCAGTACAAAATCAGTAATGGAAGAGGGACTTCAAAGGGCAGACATCTACCATTAAGGGAAGACAAATCATATTGCTTTCCAATTTGGGGAAGAGATAATCATGGGGTTTAGGATAGCAAACATTTCACAAACTGCATTTTCTTTTCTTTTTCTTCTACTTTTTAATCTCCCTTCTGCTCTTAGAAGAAACGTACTAAGAAATATATGTGCTGAGAAATGTGACCTGTAGTTCTAAAACAACAGCCGAATATCATTTTTAAGTAGTATTTGCAAGTAGGCAGTTTTTATTACTATCCAGCATATCAAAGCTTAGCAGATACTTCTGGCCTTTGTTAGCAAAAAAAGAAGGTAACACCAAGGGATTTTGACATGAAAATTGGCCAGCTGGATTGGAGAGGATTTAACAGTAAAAATTCTGTGTACATTTGATGGCTCATTCATTAAAAATTAAGGAAAATTGTATCAGAGTTGTGGAAAATGAACATGGGAATATAGGAAATGTTCATTTGGAATATTTCCCTACAGCTTTACATATTTAAAGAGATTTTAATAGATTGCTGTGCTTTTAAGGATCCCAATTTATCACGATCAACTGTATCCCATGCCTTTGAATATTATTACCCTACCAGTTGACTGTCCTTGGCCATGTGTTCCCTTTGCCCAATGGGGCAGCAGCAAATGTGACTCCAGTAGGTACTTCAAAAGTGCTTGCATGTTTTCTTTCTCTTTCTATTTCAGATTTGCCATCTGTTGCCATTGCATATATGAGCCCAGGCTAGCCTGTTGTAGCCAGGTGAAGTAGAGTCATCCCAGCCAAGTGGAGTTTAAACCCATAAAAACACTGCATCCATAGTATCTGTGAATAAGCACATCCTGCCTGACCTCATTTCTGATACCAAAATTTGTATCAGTTATCTCTGGCTGTATAACAAATTGTCCTAACATGCAGACACTAAAACAAAACAAAACAAAACAAATAAATAAGCATTTATCATTCCATGAAGTTTACGTGAGTCAGACATCTTGGTGTGGCTCAGCATGGTGATTCTGATTTGGGGTTTCTCTTAGGATTGAAGTGAAAAGCTCAGCTGAAGGCTTGATTAGGGCTGGAGGATCTACTTCTGAGACACTTCACTCTCAAGGTTGATAGCAGGATACCTCAATTCTACACCACTTGGATCTTTCCATAGGAGGGTTTGAGTGTCTTCACAACATGGTCACTGGCTTACTTTAGTGTGAGGAACCAAAAAACCAATTCAGAAGCTGCTATGTATTGTATGACATAAAGTCACACACGATCATTTGTGTGAGATTCCATCGATTTCACAGATCAGTCCATTCAGTGTGTAGGGATGCACACAGTGGTTTGAAAACCAAGATATGGGGATCATTGGAGACCACATTAGAGGTTGACTACCTGCATGATTTTGTGGTTCTAGACCTACAAGTACAGAACTCCAAGAGCTGCATGTTTACTTCTAGATGGATCTCTTTATTACCTGAATTGCTCTAGGCCTCCCTAACTTTCAGGTCCCATGGAATACTACTTCAAGAACTTGTTCTGAAGTCCACAGACTTATTGGCTACTACAGTCCACTGGCTGGAGTCAGTCCACCCCTTCCCTGTATCCCTTCAGCAGTCACCAGTGCTGACAGAAGTTGGTCTGATCTAGTCTTGTGTTCAGTTCTTCCAAACTTCTTCTTGTTTCAGCAGTAGTTGCCTCTCTTGCCTCGTTTCAGTCAGCTTTTGCATCACCTTGACCAAAATACTTCAAAAGAACAACTTAGAGCAGGAAAATTTATTTTGGCTCATGTTTTCAGAAGTTCAATTCGTGGTTGGCCGTAGTTGTGGGCCCAAGGTGAGGCCAAAAATCATGGGAAAAGGGTGTGGTATAGAAAAGCAATCCAGGATGTGGCAACCAGGAAGGAGGGGTGGGGAAAAGGTCACAGAGAAGAACAACACTTCCAGGGCACGCCCCCAGTGACCACCTCTTCCAGCCCTGCCCCGCCTGCCTGCAGTTGCACCCAGTCAGTTCATTCAAATTAGGATGGACTGACTGAGTTACAGCTCTCATAATCTAATCATTACCTCTGAATATTTCTGCATTAACAGGAGCTTTTGGGGAACACCTTATATACCAACCATAACATGCCTCTTTGGTTCACATGACTGTATTTGCATGGACTTTTCCTCCTGGGCACCAATTCCTTCTTATGCTGCTGCTGTTGCTAATACTACCACTTGAATCCATCCCCAAACGCCCCCGATGTCCTTGTGAGGTCATGCTCTCAGAGATATGAGCTCCTCCTCAAGCTCTGACACCCACCCCTCTCTCTGACTGAGAGGAACTCCTTCTCTTCACATGTGTGCATTCCTCTGGGTGAGAAACACCATTTCCCTATTGAAGTCTATTGTAGTCTCTTCTTACTATGGTGCAGGAAACCCTGTCCCCACCATGCACCCCATCTAGCTGGAGATCTTACACTAAATCTATTACTTCTACTCCTTTCTCCCAGCCCAGTTACTGAGTATGACCAGCAATCTTCCTTACTTATGGGAATTTTCTTTTTCCCTCTTGACCCCATGACACTTCCTGCAATCTAGTTTCAGCTGTTCTACTCTTCAAGCCCATCAGATGCATCTAGAAGTCTGAAATATGATTCTGGTTCATAAATTCTTATTCTCTTCCTAATGCAAGTAGGTATATCAATGTAAGAGGAACCTTGTAATAATACTGAAAATCTTTATTAGATTCATAAAATTAATAGTAAAAGGAACTGAGTTTGGGGTGATTTTTAATACAGCAATAGCTAACCAATGCACAGAATGAATTTATATGCTTTATTTTTAAAATTGTGTTCTCTTTCTTAGCATCAGATTATTTTGTGGTTATGGAACATTTTGCTTAAAGCCTCATGTCAAAATGGGAGATTCTCCTCCAACAAACACCTCCTTCCCCTTGTGCATACCTCATCTGGTCTAGTGCCTCTGCACATGCCACCACCTGGACCTCCACACCTTAGTTCAGAAGGAAATCTCAGGTGGTGGTGCAGAGCTGGTATTCACCAGTATTTGCCAGAAACAATCATCAAAAGGCAGTTGGATGGTTCTTTTCAGTCTCTTTTTATGAGGTTGGAAAACCACTCCCAGCTCATGCTGGGGGCACTTCAGAGGAAGCACTTCAAGGGAGCACTAGGATCTTTCCAGGACCCACTGACTGTTGAGACCTGAAGACAGTAAGAGCAGTTTCCATTCACCTCATTCTGGGTATGTGTGTGTGTGTGTGTGTGTGTGTGTGTGTGCGTGTGCGTGTTTCACTCTGTTTCCTTTTCCTGAAAATTTTTATTCTGAATTTGATCAAGTTTGTCTCTTTCAATATTTCACTTTTAAGATATAAACTTTGTTACTATTTGTTCAGAGCATTGGGGAAGGGAGTGGGAAGCAATGAAGAGTTCACTCATTGCACCCTTCTGACTCAAGAATCCTGGTTTGTTTTTGAAAGGTCTCCCTCACTGCTGTGTGAAAAGCAGTGTCACATGGGTTTAACTGCAGGCAAAAGCATTAGGAGGCTGTTTCAGGTAAGGGACCGTGGTGGTGAGGGTTTGAATGCTGGAAGACAAGTTGCAGAGAAACAGACGGATCCTTCAGAAAAATGAGAAATTACACTCCATTTATGTATGATTCATCAATATGCATAAATCATTCTACTGCCACGTATAACTAACTAGAACAAATAAAAAATGAATTTAAAAAAAGAGATATTTTAAAAGTCGAAACAGCAGGATTTGCTACTGGACTAGTTATGGGCAGTGATGGAAAAAGAATCCAGGATGATTCTGTCTTAAGCAGCTAGATTGGAGTTGTGCCTTTTCTAAGATTGAGAAGATAAGCAAGTTGTTTTGGTTTTGGTTTTGTTTGTACTGCTGGGGATTGAACCCAGGGCCTCTACTGAGCCACACCCACAGTCCACAGGTTGTTTTGTGTTTGTTTTCTTTTGTTGTTCGGTTAGGGAGTGTTAAGACTTTCTACTTTGGAAAGAAATATTTAGGATGCCCATGTAGAGATTCAAATGAAGTTACAAGATGACGGTGGAACTCAGGCATGGGCCTGCTATAAATTTAGGATTCATTACTCATCCTGTCCCCAAACTTAGTGAACAATAATCATTTTATTCTGTACAGAGATTCTATGGGTTAATATTAGATAAAGCAGAGCAAGGACAGATCTTCTGTTACCTGATGTCTGGAACTTTAGCTGGGGGTGACTCAAATGGCTGGGGCTTAAAGGAGGATCCATTTTCAAGCTGACTTTTCACTCCTGTGTCTTGTCCCTGGGTTGACGGACTGACCAGAACACCAAGATGTCACACTCCAGCGCAGCTACATCACAGTAGTTCATCTCTTACATGCCCACTTGGGGCTCCAGGAACAAGCATTTCCAGTGACCAAGGCAATGGCCTTGGATGTCCTAGCTTGGGAAGTCACACAGCATCACATCCTCTGGGCCCTAGGACCCACTCAAGTTCAAAGGAGAAGACAGCAACCCTGCTTCCTACTTGATGGAGTACCAAAGAATTTAGGATCATGCACAAAACTGTCACATCTTCCTCATCCTCATCATCAAGCTCCCTCACTAGAAAGAAAGCTCCATGACACAGGGATCTTTGTTTTGTCCTCTCCACAGTCTCACATATTAGTTACATATCTTTAGAGAACCAAAACAATAGGATACCTGTGTAGCCTGCGTGTGGATGTATAAAAGATGACTTATTTTGGGAATTGACTCATGTGACTATAGAGGTCAAGTAGTCCCATGTCATACCATTTGCAAACTGGAGACCCAGAGAGTTGGTGGTATAATTTAATCTGAGTCTGAAGGCCTAAGAATCAGGGGTGCGGGTACTGGTGTAAATCTCACAGTCTGAATGTGTAAGAGCCAGGAGCTGTAAGGTTCAAGGACAGGAGACACTGAATATCCCAGCTCAAGAAGATACAGTAAAAATTTTCACATCCTCTGCATTTTTGTCCTTTAAGGGCCATCAATGGATTGAATGATGTCTATCCACATGAGTGAGGTGGATCTTTACTCATTACACTGATTCAATGCTGATCACCTTTAAAGACACACCACAAAATAATGCTTATCAGGTATCTAGGGATTTTTAGCCCAGCCAAGCTGATACATAAAATTAACCATCACACCTCAATACCTTGCAAGATGTTGAATGAATGGATGAATGAATGGATGAGGAATATAGAACCATGGAACCTTATCAGGCAGAAAATACTACAAGCCTCAGTAACAAGCCCTCAGGGATAGACCACTTAGGGGTCTGATAAAGGAGAAGGTAAAAAAATGGTTTTCCTACAGAGAAACTGAGTCCTTCAGTCAGTCAAGGGAACATGTCTGTCTAGAATCCATGCTTCAACCTCTGCATGATGCAGTATCTGGGGCACTGGATTCTCCGGAGTCACGGCCTCAAGTGCCCTTCCTCACAGGCACAGGCCATATCGCCAGCATGTGAAGAAATCCTAGACCCTAAAGGCCTTTCTTTGATTTTGGATTGGAATAGACCAATTCAAATGTATGAGTTGAGGAAATGCACATGAGCAAAGGGACCCCTTATGCTACTTAATAAAATCTGGGGTGGAAACAGACAGGATGAGGTTATAGGAAAGGGGCCCACGATTTGGGGGCCATCTCTCCTCAACCACCACATGCCCTGACGCAAAACTCTGAGAGACTAAGAATTCAAAACTTGAACCTGGCCTTCCATGTTGCTGTAAAGATGTACGTATATCAAGGTAGGGTCCTAGAAAATATTTTTACTTAGGAGTTGATTAGTTTAATTAGGATGCTAGGCCAGATTTAATATAGCAGTTTGCTTAATTTGTAACATTTAATATTCAGATATATAATTTGCAGGTAGACATTTGTATAATTGTACTGGGTCCTGTAACTGTCTAAGTCAGGCATAGCCAGCTGGAGAATCTGCAGTGGAAGGGATGGTTACTGCTACATCCAGAAGCCAGAATATCTGAGACTCAACTCCAATCCACATAAACCCTTACTGCACTTGCAATTAAAATTTGCTAAAATTAGATTATGTTGCCACCAGGGAAACTGTGAGAATGCCCTAATGAAATCATGGTCTCAACTTCCAGGCTTTTCTAGATATGATTAACGAAGATGAAGAATTTAGAATGCTTTCCTATTTAATTAGGAATTTTATGAACTAGGAGCCCTCATTTAAACAGCGAGGCCTAAAGATCAATCCCTACATTTGAAAGGATACATAATTTAAGTTTTGAAATTCAGGAGTCTAATGTTTATGAACTTCCAGACTACATTACACACTGGTAGAGCTGGGCTGATCACAGAGCCCCCTTTGTCCACAGGAGGGTCTAACACAAGGCAGGTTTAGTTTGAAATGTGTTTTCAGCTGAAAGTTATTGCTGTGGGTCTTGCTAGAATTGCAAATTAAATTTAAGGGGAAATTATCTCTACCCAGAAACTACATGCCATTCAAAAACTCTTTGATCCTCTACCTGCCACAATTTTAAATACTTTTTTTTTATTGTGGAAACTTCCAAACAGAAATAGAGGTTGTACGATTCAATGATTATCAACAGTTCCTTCAATTTCTTTTTTTTGGTGGTAACTCTACAATAGACTCAACTACAATTCTACATTTTACCAAAGGCTGTGAGGGTTTTTCTTAGTTTGGGTTTGCTTTTATTACTTTAACTTTCTTTATCTTGCTACCTGAATGAGATTCCTGGGATTTTGTTTGTTTTGTTGTTTTGTTTTGTTTTGTTTTGCTTTGTTTTGTTTTGTTTTAATCATCTGGAATGATGAAAACTTGCTCTCCTGATGGACATCTGCAGATAAATAAAGGCATTCATCCTAGTTATGGATTTTTCGCAGCATTCATGTTTTGGCCTCTCTTCTCCACCCATTATTGCACAAATGTTTCCATTGTTAACCAGAAAGGAAAATGCTTGGGGGAAGAAATGGAAAAGGTGACATCAATTTAACATAGCCTTTTGGAGTTAGCACAAAATGACAGGACAGCAGGAAGCAGTTCAAAAGCTTCCCCTGACAAGAGAAGCTAAATGATTCTGAGAGCTGCTCCCAATCAGGCATGGTATTGACAAGAGACCCACTCCAATAATGACCTGTGGAAGACTGCATTCTGGCCGCACACAGTGATTTGTTTTCTAACCAAGGCATGGTAGCGGGACATTGGAAGACTACGTGGCCCCTATGTAAATGGCAGTCACACTGTAAAACCCAGGGACTGGCCTCTTCTATTGATTTAGTCTATAAGAAACCACTTAACTGGGTCTGGTGACAGTGACTTTCCCCTAGCTCCATTACTGTGACAAGATGGTATCCATAAGCTCTTCCACCAACCTGGTCCCTCCCTGTTCTTCCCACCTAGCATGAAGTGGTCTTTTAGCTGTGACACGTGAATGCCTTTCCACAAGAGAAAGGCTCCATCACCTTCAATGTTTGCTAATGAATGGGGATGTGGGGAGGGCAGGAAATGGGACTGGCTGCCCAAGCTCAATGTCTATGGGAGAAGGTGAAGCCGTTAAGGCAAGAAGGGTAGAAAAGGAAGGAGGGGTGAGGAGATTCAGGAGGACCTTTGTCTTCCTACGTGAGGCTGATTTCTCCTGTGGGGAGAGCAAATGGTTGTAAGGAAACTTCCATAGGGTCTTCTGGCCTCCAGGTATGTCTGAGCCTGCCAGGGCAAGGCCTGGTTCTCTCAGGTGAAGAAGAAAGCCTATAATCTTTTCAGCTGCTGCCAAGGCCCCAGAGTTCTGAGAAGCATCAGGAGTTTCCTTGTTTTTCACTTCATCCCTCAACCCTGAATGATTGTGGGTCTGGCCTGTACTACAGACTATTTGGAGGCCCAGAAGCTGAAAAGCCCCCAAGGAAAAGACCTGAGAAAGTCATTCATGGGACTCTGGCATAAGGCTTGGTAAACTCACAAAGGCCCCTTATAGGGTTTGGGAGAAAGGCCAGGGAGATCTAACAGAACCCCTGGCAGCTTGTCATCATGCCACATCCCTCCCTCCACCCAAAGGAAGCCGACTCCTTTCCTTCATCCTCCTTCCAAAGGCTTTGCATCTCAGAGGAAATGGTGTGGCCCTCTCCCTCTCCCGCTCCCCCTCCTCCCCTCCCTCTTCCTCTACCTGGAAAAGTGGATATTTCTTTGCAACTGTAGGAAAGAGCTCAGTTAATTTCCTACCCAACTCTAAACTCTGTCCCCATACATGAGACATGACAAAGAAAACCATGAATATCACCCCCCCCAAAAAAAAACCACCCAAAGTCACATAATAAATCTGTATATTGTAACCTATTAGAAATAGATGCAGCTCCCTCTGCTTTTTGTGCTTTCGTGGGGTGTTCTGTTGATGTGAGCTACTTCTCCTGACTGCAGTGGGAGGAGGGTGGAAAAGGGATGGGAAGCTTTAACATTCTGTAGATGGGAAGAGGTTTGGCCTGGGAGGTGCTCAACTGCAGCCCATTTTCTGTAGAGCCAATCTCTGAAAAGCCACCATGTCACACTGAATGTCACCGCCAACCTAAACTAGACCTATGGTCAAGGACTTTTTATTATAGATAACAGCACTGAAAGATATTTAACTACACCACAATTGTTCCATTTTGGCATTTGTTTATTTTAAAAAATGCTGGCAGTCTAAACAAATGGAACAGCCTAATCTGGTAACTCTCTTGGGATTTCTGACAAACCTATGATGCAAATAAATCTCAAATTTGAAGAAAAAGTGCAACGATTCAGTAATTCTTCCAGTAACTAAGTTTGTGACTAGTTACCAATAGTAACCAAGTACAATTCCTGGGTGAGTGCTGCTGTCTGGGTCTGAATATTTGGGTCCCTACCACCCATTCATGTCGGGAAATCCTAACTTCCAGTGTGATGATATTGGAGCTGGGGCTCAGGGGAGTGAGCAGGTTATGAGTTGCGAGCCCTCTTGGCTGGGATTGATGCTCTCATGGAAGAGCCTGAGAGACCCTTCACGCTTTCACCCTGTGAAGACACATCTAGAAGCTCCCAATTATGAACCTGAAAGTGAGTCCTCTTCAGACACTAAGTCTGTCAGTGTCTTTATCTTGGATTTCCCAGCCTCCAAGAGTGAGAAATGCATTTCTGTTGCTCATAAGCCACCCAGTTTATGGTATTTTGATGTAACAGCTCAAACTAAATAAGACAGTAAGTAAGGAATACAGCAGGATCTGGGAGACTCCAGCAATTAAAACCTGTTCTATGGAGAAAGGACACTGAGAAAGCAGCAAGGGAGGGGCTTTTAGAGAGGAAAGAACAGAAGACCAAATGCATTACTTCTCCCAAGACCACAAGAAAACTGGCTAAGAACGGGACACCAGGCACAAACCAATATTGGAAAGGCCACATAAGAAACCTGTTCTGGAAGCTGGGCACAGTGGTGCACACCTTGTAACCCCAGGTACTCAGAACCTGGAGACAGGTGAGAGGATAACAAGTTCAAGGTCAGCTTGAGCAACATAGGGAGATCCTGACTCAGGAAGAAAAGAAAGAAAAAGAAAAAAATCTCCACTGTTTGAGGAGCTCCTTGGTGACATGCTCACATACTTCAGAGATTAATCAAGTCTTTGCCAAACAGTCCTTTGGAGTATGGGTGGGTGATGTGTCCAGGTCACTAGTAGGTGGAACTTCTCAGGTCAAACACTACGGGCTGGTCCCATATCAAGGAGTCATGAAGAGATGAAGAAATCAGAGCGAAACTCCAAGTGAAAAAGCTCCATGTGAAACTTCTTGCTAAACAGAGGCCCTATTCTTTCTCCCTCCACCAGCCAACCCTTCTATAGTCTCTTGGGCCTCAAGGGGTAGCAGCGCTGTCATATCAAACTGCAACTCCTTCTTTCCTGCCCAAACTCTGAGAGCCAGCACTTAGTCTCTCCCCATCTTCGTGTATCTGGATGAAGTTGGGGACCATCTAAGGAAAGTTTCCTGGGGGTGATGCTGTAAATAAGGATCAAAAAACAAAGAAGAAAGGCTCTTTCCTATTCACCCCACACCTTTTTCTTGCTTTACTAGGGTCTGGTTTCCAGAGTAAAACTGAACAGTGGGCCTGAGAATTATATATGATAATGTAAGAAGAGGTTGTAAATGAAAAGACAAAACTACTACATCTAATGAGGCATGCACTAACTCCAGATGAGGGTTCCAGTTTGAGGAGCTGAAGCTAGATGAGACATGGTCTGATGGAAAGCTCTGCCTGGAGGGCTGGAGCCCGGGAGGGAACTCTCCTTAGCAAAGTCAAATATCTACGCGGGGAGGAAACATGCCAAATAAATATTTGGGAAGTTTATTCTGTGAGTATGACGAAGAGATTCCTCCTCCACTCCCCTATGAAAGCTTCAGTAATATTTTTGTGTTCAGTAATGTTTCTTGCACAAGTAGATTCTCTTTGGTAATCTTTGGGTAATTTCAAGTGGAATTGAGTCTGGGGTCCAATTTCAAAAGGAGTATAGTGTGTGTTGGTAGACTACTCCAAAACTCCATTAACATGGAGACTGACAGATTGCATGCAAGACCCAATAAGACTTTGTAACCCTTCTCAGTAAAGAGGGGGAATCTAATTCCTCTACTTCCTGCACCTGGGTGGTCTTGTGACTTGCTTTGGCCAATGAAGTTCAATAGAAAAAATAGTTTACAAATTCTAAGCCCAAGTCTTAAGAGATTGTGCAAGTTTGTTCTCATTGCATGTGACTTTTGGGGCCTTTACTTTTGCCATGAGAATGCACCAGGTTAGCTTGCTGGAGGATAAGAGATGAAAGCAAAGTTGCCCCAACAAAAGGTAGTCAAGTCCCACACATGGGAACGAGCCCAGTCAAGACCCACATAGCTGCCTAGAAAATCTGTGGGAGCATGAATGCACTGCCATATGCTGCAGAGGTTTTTTTGTATGTGTGTGTTATGTGTTGTCCGGGCAACAAAAGGCTGACACAAATGTATTTCACGTGTGGCACTCTGGGTGTCAGATCAGAAGTGAGGAAAAGGCCAGGAAACAGGGCTACAGATCAGGCTGGACAGGGCTAGGTCAAGACCAGTGGGCAGGAAGGAATGTTAGCTGCATTTGGATGCTGGGAGAGAGGGGAGCACAGGCAAGCACAAATCTGAAGAAAGGAGAATGGGCACACAGGACTCAGAACTGGACCTAGACATGGGAAGGCATTGATCATGACCTTAAGTAGGAGTATGGCATGTCTCTGAGAGTTGGGACCAGCGCAGACTGGACTCAACTTCTGATGTAAATGGAGGGTTAGGGGTCCAGGAAGACTGCCAAGCAGGAGTAAGACCAACAAACTGAGATCAAGATTAAGAAGTTAAGGAATCAGGAGGCTAAGCCTTCTATACTCCTGGCTTACATCCATGATTTCAACCTACTTCAAAATGAAAAGACTCAATTTGAGATGCAAAAAATTTGCAACTGTACTGAACATGTACCGACTTCTCTTCTTCAAGCAATACAGTATGACAACTATTTTCGTAGCATTTTCATTGTATAAATAATCTAGAGATGATTTAAAGCATGCAGAGTTTTAATGTAAATACTACACCATTTTATATAAGGAACTTGAGTATCCACAGATTTTAGTATCTGATGGGGGTCCTAAAGCCAATCCTCCGTGAATACCAAGGAACAACTGGATTTCATCAGTAATGCAGACGGTTTTGTTTGGGGTCAGCTCCAGGGTTCATGAGTTCAGGGTGGAAGCACTGGGCTGATTAATTAGAATGTGTGATGTCAGGGTCCCCAGCAGGGAACCTGGTGCTGAAGTTTTAAGTCCATGTGCATGTAAGTAAAAGTCTCAGGATCATCTACTTCAGGGGCTTTTTAACCCTTGAGTGAATCACTGGGAATCCCAGCTTCATGCAAATCAAGGCGACAGGATCTGCCCTGGACCTCCTAAATGAGACTCGCTGGAGGTAAGGACCTTACAGGTTTCTTTTGCAAATAAGCTGAGAATCTGATCCTGAAAATGGAACCAGGAATGAACATTGGGAAGCCAGCACCTTTGGGAAACAAGATCCTAGCATTGGCTCAAGGACCTTGAGAGTCTGCAGAGATGTGGGTACCGATGGGGAAGTCAGAGAAGTGCCAAGAACTGGGAGGCTTCTGGCACACCTGTGTTTACTTGAATAAAAGCAATTAACAACTCAGATATTCCCTGTAACATTCACTTCACTCATAATAAAGGTCAAACCTGCTTTCAACACATGATAAATAATTCCAATGCTAAAACTGATTTTAATCCCAAAATATTTGGAGAAAGGTTACAGTCAAGATTGCCTAAGATTGTAGGCCACAATACAAGAGGTTATTTTAACACTAGAACTAGTAAAGGGGATTTTTTTAACTTGCAAAATGCATGCCTCTTGGAAAACGTCTCAAAAACTCGTTATGCACACATGCGTTCAGCTTTTGCAGACCAATTTTCTGAGGAATCCTAGACAATTCCCTAACAGAGAAGGCGTCTGATGTGCTAGAATCCATCTGCATCAGAATAAATCATTTCTGTATCTCATTAACATGACAAAATTAAAATACTTATTAGAAATCTGGTTAAAGTACGAGAATTCCTCAATGATACAATCCTTTGTAGCTTCACATACTCTGACGCTATTGACCACAGTGATTTAAAAGAACAGCAACGAAATTACTTTTTAATTGTCTGTATTGATGACTTGTTAAAGGGTGTACAAAGGAAAAGCTAACTGGTTCACATCATGTGTACAGGAGGAAAGCGCATGGATTTAGTTTGTGGCCTTTTATATTTCATATTTTGTCCCACTTGTAACGCATGGCACTTTTAATTAGCTGTCATAATAACCCCCTGAGGAAGCCATTATTATCACAACCATCATTCTGGAGGGATCGGAGACTCAAAGAAGTTGAATATCTAGACCAAGTCCATGCAGATGGAGTCAAGCTTCAAAACCAGATGTTAGCCCTGCTCCAAGTTCTGAGTTAACTGCTACACAATGTCCACTCTCTTTTTTGCCTTTTACCTACAAGAATATAAAGACAGCCCAGCACAGTGGCACATACTTGCAATCCCAGTGATCTGGGAGGCTGAGGCAGAAGAATCACAAATTCAAGGACAGCCTTAGCAGTTTAGTGAGGACCTAAGCAACTTGGTGAGACCCTGTCTTAAGATAAAACATAAAAAGGACTGGAGGTGTAGCTCAGTGGTACAGTACCCCTGGATTCACTCCCCAATACCAAATTTTTAAAAAAGGAGTAAGTACAGAATCAAGAGGGATATCTATAAATCAACTACCTAGAAAAGATGGTACAGGAAGTGCTTTTTCTTCCTGCTCCATAAGAATAAATGTAAGGCAGGAGGTTCCATGCCACCTTCAGTCAGTCCCTTTTTCACTGGAGCCTGGAGTTCTCCTCTGCATGCTCCTGAATCTTCTTCCTTCTCTCCATTCTCAGCACTGCTTTAGTCTTCATTTGCATTACTCAGAGCCAACTGTTCCTCTTGCCTCTAGTATGATCCTTCTATCCTTCCAGAGTGCAGACCAGATTTTAAAACACAAAACTGTTGTCTCCTCTAACTCAAATCTCTTCAATGCCCCTGCTTTATTTTGTAGGTAAAAATCAAGTGCTGACTTCCTGCTCCTGCCAGTCATCATCCTATTCCAAACCTGCCACACTAGGTGTTTTGTTCTTCCACATGGACCCTTTAACGAGCTATATTGAGCTGTTTGCCATTCTCTCCCCTCTAACTATTTCTCTCCTGGAATTTCCTCCCCTCTTCCCAATGACAATTTGAATCACCAACCTAAACCTAGATACTTCTAAGCCAGCCCTCAAAGCCCAGCTCACGTTTCATTTTTTATTCCTCTTTGGGGCTGCTCTGCATGCCCCTTCTCAATCACGTGCACACAGACACGAGCATTCTTATCCTGCACCATATCACTACTGATCTGTACCCACAAACTCCCCACTCTAAACACTATTCAGCTCAGAGATACTCAGTCTGATCTGCAGAACAGCATCACATGAAGCAATTTCTCAGAACCCACTGAAGGCCTAACAAACTGTAATTTCTGGGTTGGGGTCCAGTCCTCTGATTCTTCTGTGTGCTAGCAGGACAGCAGCCTGTACCAGACTTCAAGTTCCCAACATCACACACTCCACATCTTATTGGTGTCTGACTCCCTGGATCAGCACCTCTGACTGGGATGAAGCAAAGGATCAATAAAAGATCAATGAATGAATGAATGGTGAGTTAATCCTCTGAATGATTCATTAAACCTTCTCTCTCTTCTGGGAAACTAAATTATGCAGGAAACATTGTAAATATTCTTTAGTCCACTAGCACCTACACATATTCTTAGAATTGGAATTTTTCTTTGAGTGAAAAATCTATGACAACTTTTAATTTTGAACTGAATAAGTCTTAGTGTGTTGTTTTAAATGTGAAGTTGGAAGCTGTTTAAGACAAACACAAAATCCAGAATTCCACAGTATGCACAGAATGTCTCTAAAGTACATTTTCAAGTATTCTATAGTATAACAGAATGTGGTGCCCTCTGCTTTAAGCTTTGAAAGATTATGTGAGCTCCCTTAAATAATCATTATCTTTAGGAAGGAAAATGAAAATTGGAAAACCTCAAGACTGCTACATATCAAAATATTATCTCAGACTTTAGTTTCTTAGAACAGTCTCCATGCTACATGTTGCTCACATTTATTTCACCCCTTCATATTAAAATTAATAAGGTCACTCCTATTTCTTAAAAAAAAATCACTTTTCCAAGCATGATTTTACTCCTTTAAAACAACTGGTGAAACAATTGATGTAGAAGAGATAAACTCTTAACTATAAAACTGTCCACGAAGATGGATAAAAAAAATTGTTGTACATACACACAATGGAATATTACTCAGCCTTAAAAAATAAAATTAAGGCACTTGCAGGTAAATGGATGGAACTAGAGAATATCATGCTAAGTGAAATAAGCCAATCCCAAAAAACAAAGGCTGAATGTTTTCTCTGATAAACAGATGCTGATCCACAGTGGGGGAGTGGGGAGGTGGGGAAGAATGAAGGAACTTTGGACTGTGCAGAGGGGAACAAGAAGAGGGATCAGGTGGTGGGGATGGGAAGGATGGAAGAATGAGAAGGACATTATTACCCTATATGCATGTATGATTATACTATTGGAGTGACTCAGCATCATATACAGCCAGAGGAATGAGGTTATGCTCCATTTGTGCAAAATGTTTCAAAATGCATTCTACTGTCATGTATAACTACTTAGAACATTTTAAAACATGAAAAAAGAAGCTGTCCACCAAAGTAATAAAAAGTACATCTTAATTTTGAGGCAACGTTCTGGACTGTTGTCACACCAAATGGAAAAGAACATCATCCTTATGGTAACTTTTAACACACCTGCTCTGGTCACTACCAACACCTTGAAGAGAAATTAAGTAACTCAAGAGGAAACTAATATTTAGCTACTGGCATGTAACTATGTTGCTATGCCCTATATACAGACCAGTTTAAAGTGCAGATTTGACAAAGAGCAAGCTATTTTTAACCATCTTGAGGTTAGGGACTTTAGATGACAGAGTATAGAATATCATCTACTAGTAAAATTCTATCCACTGGACATTTAAATAGAAAGGCAAATAGAAAAATGATTATAAGATACTCAGAGTATGCATAAATAGGAACTATATCCTCCACATCACACTCTACTCCCCAAAGTTTAGAAAAGGCTGCCAAGGGGAGATGCCCACATTGGGAAAATGTACCCATTCTTCAGAGGCCAATTTGTAGCTGCTGGTGTCTTACACAGCCTGACATACCATCAGGGGCAGTCTTCATCTCTTCACATCTCCTTCCATCTTCCCTACCTGGCAACTACTTGGTTGAGAATCTTCACCAGTGTTAGTTACAGAAATCATGGACAGCTTGAATTTTTGAAAAAAAAAAAAAATTCTCTAGTATTATAATGTTTTTTGACTACAAAAGAGAAGTAGTTTGTCAACAAACATAAACTACTGAAAAGAATGTTGAAATGTGTGAATTAAAAGCTCAAAAAACATGCCCTCCTTCTATGGAAGTACCTCAAAGGCACTCAAAACCTTGCCCTAACAGATTTTTCAGAACCACCACCCTAGATTCTATACCATTTAGTTCCTCAGAAACACGTTCTACGTTTCCTATTTTCTCCCAAGTGTTAAGTCCATGATTTTCCCTGGCAAGCCAGACACTCAACTGGGAAGAAAGTGTAATTTCAGTGACTTGTTGATCTTGAGCTCCAACAATGGAGGAGGATCATTTCCAACTGTCTTGGGATAATGAAAACAAACATATGGATTAAGTTCAAACAGCAACAGAAAAGAGATAATGGTTAAGACTTTCCTGGATTAAAGATCTTTGCAATTCAGGTTGTAACTGCGATTAGGCTGAGGTGAATGGGGAATTCCCTTCTTCTTTGGAATAATTCTAAAAACCTTCTGAACAAGTATGCTGTAGAAACAGAAACCCAACATGATGAAGAGGCTAACTCTATATATATGGGTTTCACAATAAAGTAACAGAAAAGAATCAGAAAGCTGCAGAGAAAAACAATATACATGCATACAATTATGAATGAATGTGTGGGTGTGTTATGTGTGTGTGCATATATATATGTGTATACATATGTGTATATATATACACATAGATATGATATGGGGAAAATTGAGTATATAACTGTACTCAAATTTCTTGTATGTCACTTTTTTTATTCCTAGACTTAAGCTATTTCACACTGAGAGAAGCAGCAGCACTGGTCACATCAGAAGCCAGATGCCTTTCAGTACAATACCCCGTGAGTACAGGGAGGTCCAGACATTTGATCAAGTATAGCTTCAGAATGCCAGTCAACCACAAATTCCATAACAGGAATATAAATGCATCCATTCACTCCCTCCCATTAACTTAACAGTCGGGCTTTGAACAATGCAATTGATTAACATATTCATTGTTCTCCTATGCTTTTGCCTCAAATTTTTACTTCTTTAGGGATCAAAGATATCTGAATACTTAGCAAAAGCCCCTACAAAATCATCTCTGTAAGATGTAGTGGCACCAAAAGTGCCAGAATGAATTTTTTACTATTTCAAGGGAGCAAAAGAAATGCTGAGAAAACAAATCTATGAACCAGTTTTATTTTATTTGCATTTAACATGAGTATACACATTCATGTGTCTAACAAGATCTGCACTTACATTAAAAATACAGTACAATAACATTCAACATGAGGTACTTCATATTTATATATTTTTCCTTCATAAATAATGCTGTAAGCGGCTAAAGTCAAGCACACTGATGCATAAGCTGCTACAGTGTCTTGAGTTAGCTGAGCTTATTAAACACCTTAAAAAAAAAACAAAAAAGACAGTTCAGTGCAATAATTATGTAGAAATTAGACCATTTACTTAAATACTATTTTAAGATATGCTTAAAGAATGTTACATTAGAACTGCTAGCCTAGTTACCCTTCGTCCCCAGTATGCACAATGACAAAGACTGCCAGACACATTGGGAAAAGATCTACAGCGTGTACTCTGTTTAATAAAGTTGTGTTTACACACTAGAGTTGCCTGCCTTGTCAGAACAATGGTTTCTAATTTTAAAAGCTACAAAATTCAAAATTACTAAAGAAAACAAAGCAAGCACATTAGCTTTCATTCCATTTTGTTGAAAATGCAGAAAGGAGACTTGGTTTTAAAATATATAATTTTTTATTCTAAATACAATTTTCAAATTTTACCCACAGGCCAATCAGATGGTGAAAGTGTGTGTGTGTGTGTGTGTGTTTTATTCTTTTTCTTTTCTTCTTTTAGTTAACAGAAAATTAAGTTCCTCTATACCCAGTGTACAGGATCTCATGTGGCTTTCGGCCAGCAGCTTCCTAGCTGAGCTGCGCAAAGGACTACTCCAGCAACAGCAGTGCTGACAGTGAACAGTGAAGGAATGACACCACTCAAAGGCTGTCCATCACACTCATCTCCTCAACTATGAAATGAGTGCTGACTAACATTTCTTCTCCTCTGGCTTCATATCAAGTGCCTTCTAATCAGCCCTACCATTTTGCATGGTAGCTATGAGTTACTGAAATGTTTAACCATAATTTAAGAACAGAATTCTTTGCACAAGTATTTTTAATTGAAAATTTTTCTTTATTCCATTAATGCTTTGCCAAAACTACAACCTGTCATCTCCATAATAAGAAATAACTTAGATAATTCTAGAAAGCTGTCCTGGGAGTATTCATCTATAGTCACCGGTAATAGCTTTCAGTCATCTATGCTAATAGACGTAGGTAAATGGCAAAAGTGATTAAAACATTTCCCATAATCCAGTGTTCTCCTCCATCAGGGACACTTGCCAAAGGCGACAGGCCCACATCTACAGGGAAAAAAGCAGCCCAGAAGCACAGTAAGTAAGGGCAGTCACTCATTGGGCCTGGCTGGGACCAGCAGGGGGACCATTGTGTCCCACCTCTCACTAGCCAGGCAAGGAGGAGGCAATTCCTGAGTCGGCAATCGCACTTGCATGTGCATGGGCACATGGGCTCACAGGTGCACACACACCCCAGGACTAACCCCTGGCTCCAGACAAGCCAGTTTCAGGCTTGCAGAGCAGGAGAAGGAGGCGGCCAAGGGACCACACTCTAGGTGGCGGAGAAGCCATCTCAGGATCACACTGAGCAGAAAAGCTGCCCAAAAACACATGGATTCTTCAGCTAGCAGTGATCACACTGGGCACTGCCAGGGTCACAGGCACTAAACCAACAAAAGCCATCACTGAAGGAGAATTTTTTAATGAGCTTTTCCCTCCTTTGCTTACATTTAGCCATGGACAAATAAGAGAGCCAGATGTGATGCTGATGCAGTGAATTTAGGTATAACGAAGTGTGTTACTCCAACCAATTTTTTTAAACCCTGCAGGCATGTATTGGCACTTTAAGATGGCCAGAGGCCAGATTCTAGCAGTCCAGAAAAAGGACAGAACTATAATCAACAAATAAGATAGCATGTAGTCAAAGATTAGATAAAGTATATTTCAGATTTAAAAAAACAGCAAATAGAAGTATTTTATGACATTAACATGTAGTGCTACAAAACCAGTTGTTACTCCATTCCTCTAAAGAAGTGTTTGGTCCTCTTTTAATGGGGAGAAAGGGAACAGGAATTCTATACAGTACAACTCATAAAAACAAGCAAACGGTGGTGACTCAAAGTTATGTGGCAAGAAAAGAGTGGTTTTTTCAAACTGTGTTATTCAAATGCATCATCAATTAAAGTACTTAAAATATGGAATTTTTTAGGTTCTGTCTTAAAACCTTCAGTGTAAATTAGCAGGTCTGAAGTTTTTTTCTACTGACAACAAAAGTTTATAATTTCATTACTTCTAAAAGAAGTGTTCATATTGTGTTACCTTGTGTTCTTAAAAGAATATAAGTCTCCTTTTAGCAGAAGTCTTTGCCTGTAAAACACCACTCGATTTCTTACTTTCTTATTTTACACTGCCATTTTGAATTAATGTGTAATAATCTTATGAGTTTAAGATAAAAAAAAAAAGCAAAGCCAGAAGCAACAAATTTAAAAGGAAAAACGTAAGAGCCAAACTCGATTACTGTCTACATTCTAAATTATTACTCATTATATAAAGTAAAACTTCTCTCAAAATTGTACACTGAGGTTTATCTGGTTTTCTTTTTTTGGGGGGGAGCTCTGTTTAAAAATAACTCTTAATGTTACTATTTTAGACTGTTTCCATTCATCAAATAAAATCCAAAAAGAAATTTGAGGTGATCCAAAGTTTTCTTTAGAGAGATGAAACTGGGAGGTCAGCGGGGCATCTGAGAGAGCATAATCTCCCCCAGGTGTACAGACGCAACTCTGAAAACCATGAAGCCGTAGTAAGAACTTGGCCCTTTTAAGCATATAGTTAAAAGCGGAATGCTGCATTTTAGCCTGTACATAATTAAAAGGGTAAAAGAAATTAGAAACTGCCTACCGCTTCATTCATTACAAATTACCTGCACTGATCACATATCTGCAGATGAGCTAAGCATCAAGCAAGGAAGGGCCAGATGTGCACCTCGAGCTCACACTGCTTGGGGAATTGAAGCTTCAAGCATAGAATATAAGTTCAGGGATCTGCCCTCCTTGTACCCCAGTGCCATTGGTGCTATCTGAGGAGCACTGAAACTGGACAGTCACTTTGCCACACTGAACTTCCGTCATGCCTTCTTGCCCAAAGTAGCTGAGTTCATTGCCATCCAGTATGACACTGGCTGTATAGAAGGTGTCTGGCTCTATCTGCACTGGATACTCGAACCACACAGGGAAGGTATTGCTGGATCCATCTGAGAAGTACTTGCTCAAGTTCTGCCCCAGGACAACACCCTGCCGCTTGAGTTCAATCTTGGCACTGTATTCTGCAGAACCACAGCTGGAGCCATACAGCCCAAAGCCGGCAATGAACACTCTTTTATCAACAGCAAACTGGATGCTGTCACAGCGACCCCGATAGCGCCACTGGTTGCTCCGATAGGCACATGACTGGAAACGGTGACAGCGCTGGGGGACAAGGCCCTTACGGGCTTTACTCACAAACTGCAACTCCGGCTTTTTGGCTGCAGTGTACCAGAGGAAGATGTCGTTGGTCTCATTGAGAGTTAATACTCCGCTCTGTGCAGCACCATTTGCAAAGTCATCAAGGGCCATTGTGGGTATGCGGATCAAGTAAAGTGCCTTTCCTAGGACCTTACGTTTATTTTCAATGCTCAAGGCTAGATCTTGTCGCTGGCATTCTACTTCAGCCCAGTTGAGAGCTGCCTCAAAAACCACGATTTCTTTGGCATTCAGAGTTTCCCTGCGGAGGATACTTTCTAGTGTCTGGAAGTCGATATCGCAGAATCCCTCAGACTTGAGAGCTAACTCAGCCTGGGCATCGATCACCTCCCAGCAACGCTGGGTCAGGTCAGGCTCCTCGAACAGACAGCTCTGGGAGAGGAGTACACAGGCATTTTTGGCGCTCAGGCTTGTCTCCAGGAAATTAACGCAGGCTCTGGCAAGGTGAGGGACGATGTACTTTTTGGCAGCATACAGTGTGGCCAGCACTGTGTCAGCAGCCAAATCAATTTCATCACAATAAATATATCTGAAAGAAAGCATACAACATATAAATGGAATTTTCACAATACGAGCATGTTCCGCAAGTAAAGAAGCAACTAACTACTTTCACCTTTGTTCCAAGAACATCATCTTATATGACAGTTATTATAAATATGCTTAAAGAAACATCTGAATTATATTCATAAATTATTACTATCTCAGTAGAAGGTCTGTATAATGAAAGGCAATAACTTAGTGTTACCATTCTGGCCTATGTTTCCTAAGCTATATTTAATGTCTTCTCAACAAAAATAGAAGATACTGTAACTATTCAAAACTTGACTCAACATCAGAAAAAATAGCAAAATTGCATTACATATGCTATATTTAAATAAAAACAAAATGCCTTTACTACTATAATTTCAGCAATACTTGTATTTGATGCTTTTGAATTTTTCCTAAAGATAATAAAACCTGATACTAAGTATTTTTCAAGTAGATCCAAGTTCAACAAATTATCAAATATGGACTTCAATACTGTCTTATATAGAACACAACAGACTCTGTACCAGTTTATTTTTTTAATTCAAAACTTTTAAATTCCGCCCCCCACACACACAATACATTCTTTTTGCCTTAAGAATTAAAGAAAACATTTTTTCCACATTTTTTGTATTAATTAAAAGACAAAGTGGGGAAATTTAAATGTGCAGTTTCTATGTCGGTAAACCACTCCTATCTCAGCAGATGACGGAACACTTCCTAGGGTTTTGGGGGATGGTGGTAGTCTCTCAAAATGGTGTATGAAGGCAGAAATTGTCTGCTTCTGGTAGACTGTTATGGTTGACATAAGAAAGAGTGAGAACTACACAAGTGATAAACACTAATAACATTTAACTTTATAAATTTGTCTAGCAAAAGTGCCAGGTACTTTATCTGAAGTTTTTCTGTACTTACTTTATTTCATCTTAATAAAAAACACATAACTCAAAAAATTAACAATAGCTTCTGTGAAAAAGCACAGAAATTCAAACATGCAAAGAGAAAAATGTCCACAATCACAAATGAAACCTGCCTTTCTGCTCCTCAGAAGCCCTTCTTGTCTCTGATAGGCTAAGCCAGATGCCACTGGTAAGCCTCTTAATACACCTGCAGCTCAGATTTGCTTTGACCAAGAATCAGGGTCTTGGGGAGGATCCTGGAACATGGTTGAGTAGTTCGTAGTTCTTACCCTGGGATTGTCAAGGGCAAAGTCATCCCCTTTTCTTGACCATCCCTTCTCCAGGAATATTGGCTGTTCATCCACATGCACCACAGAGGAAACCTGGTCACCAGTATCACAACCATGGCATGGGAGCCAAAGGCATCTTACAGCATTTCTGATTCTTACCACTTTATGTGGACTGACTACACGTACAACTTTAAAACACTGTGTTAATATATGGTGTAGGCAATGCATCTGTGAGAAAAGACACTCGACCAGTGTTGAATCTAACAAGATAGGTGAGATGTAACTGTTGGCCATCTTGTTTATGTTTCCTAATTATGCTTATGTCTAGAACGACTCAACAATCTACTTGACTGCAGTGAAGCCCAAAATGCTGAACTGTGCTGCATTCTGCTCAGCAAGAGAAAACACTGCCAAAGACACTGAGCTGACTTCTTGTGACGGATGGTGGGTGAGGGGCTCCTTGCAGGTAAAATTGGTTTCTGTATACACATCTCTAAAAGATGAAAGGTTAAAAGTGGTAGATTAGTTTAGCTTTTGGTACTTCACATGCTTTCTTGCCTTTCATTGCCCTGTCTCCTACTGTGAAGGTCCTAGTCAGCAGCAATTAGATTTCAAAATTATAATGTGAATAAAAAATTAAATAGTTTTAAGTTCTAGAACTACAATCTTTCAGCAGGCAATAGTAATACATAGCAACATTTTAACCACTTATGGGAGCATTGTCCAACTTGTTGACCCACTGAATAATTTTTGTCAACAATAATTTTATTTATTTCAGTGAAATGAAACCCCTAGAGCAGCAGATGACCTTGAACTTAATCAGTGTCCTAGAAATGAATGCAGATTAAGAGAAAGCATATAGGGAATATTTGGAATAACAACTAAAATTTAATCACAGGATAGACTATCACATTGTCCAGCATCAGTACGTGGTAGAGAAGATGATTCTGGTATCTGTCTGACATATACTGGATCTACAAAAGACCCACTGGATATAAAAACTAATTTTAGTAAGTACATTACACATACTTTCGTATTTCTAGACTACCAACTGAAATTTTTCTGTATACATCCACATGAAATTATAGGAAACTATTCATAACTTACAAAAATTTCTCCTCCAATATCAAATGCAAATGCTTCTTATCCTAGAGAAAGTGTCCAATTTTACATGAGAGTAAGTATAACACATGTGTGCAAAAAGCTAGGATTAAGTCAACAGTGAGTTCTGCATTTGTTGTTAGGAGATAACAACTTAGAAAACTTAGAAATCTTCCAGCTCACTCATAATGTTTAAATAAGGCATATAATTTCTGGAATTGTGAAATAAAAATGTATTTCTTTGAAGACTTCTTCACACACATTGATTTCAGAGAGAACATGTGCTATTAAACAATGCCTACACCTGAAAGTTATTTTTCTTTAATTACAAGTCATTAAGAATCAAATTGCTATACATGCCACTTGCCCCCACATCCTGTGCCAAGGAATGGATAAATGCTTGCATCATTCCACACGCTTTCCAATTAAAGATGTACAGCAGTTTTCTCCAAAAACATGTACAGGGTAAGCAGCACCCTCTTTCTTCATCAGAGTCTCCTTTTTTGTAATGAAGAACTTATATTTAACTTTGAAGCCAGCGGAGCACAAATATAGCATAAACAAACTCTTTCCAAACATAGGAATAATGCTTACTTCAGCATGGCGAGAAAAGCAGCAGGTTCGACATCTGGTATACGGATTTCATCTTTGTCCTCGGCAAGTTCTCCGTAAAACATCGCGTGGAACACAGAGCTCCCAACAGCTAAGACATACTGTGGAGAAAGGGAAATCTTATTTCATGCACTAAATTGAAAGCATTTTCAGCAAATCAATCCAGAAAAACAACTCTAAGCAATCAGGTTTAGTGGGTATAGAGTATCTAAACCTGTTCCTTTGAAAAAGCTAAGATACAGAGTATTTTGGCAGGGAAGCATACGATGTTCACATAAAATAGTCTCTACGCTAATTATCTCAACGCTTTGAGAGATTAATGCACAGGTCCCCTCATTGCAAAATAAATACAATAAAAGTTTATCTTACTGATTTTGAGGAAAGGGGTCAACACATGGGTTTCCTAACCTGTCACAACAATTTCCCAGGGCTGGAGAGTTAAGAGGGCAAATTTTTTTCAGAGATATAAAGCAGTATAGTAGAAAACAATGAAAAAATTAAGCGTGGCCAAAGCCTTTGGAGAGGGTATGCTTTCTCTGTAACTGGGTGAAACATGACTGCCTGCCATCGGCAAGCTGCCCACACCAAGTTCCAGGCTGACTGAGAGGGTCCCTTTTTGTAAATCTCAGGACAAAACCAGTAATGCAGCTGTTGCTTACTTTGTGTCCTGGCAACCGCTGAGTCCCACCTGGTGGCCCAACCACAAAATGTACATCTGCCATCAAATCATTATTGAACATCACCGCATTTCTATAAACAGAGGCAATTCATTAATTCACAGCAGCCAGCATTCTTAATCCCCTTCCCCAACATGCAAAACCCACAAAAAAAGACTCACAAGCTAAGCAAGACTTTAGTAACTTCAAGGCAAAATAAAAAATAAAGGTCCTAACTGAATAACAGTGTTTGTAGTCATTGCAAACACACAGGAAGTAGCAAAAGTTTAAAAAAGAAAGTTGTACAAACTTTTCACAAGGCTAAGGACAAATTAAAGGTTTCTATTTTTCATAGCCTATAGAATACAACCCTGCCACTTAAATGTTACAGCTTGCAAAAACATTTTTATCTAAGAGGAAAACAGCTGTACTGTTTTGGAAAAGATACAAGGCAGTTTTCCATTACCAATAAAGCTTCTGGGAAAAGAGGAAACACAGATTTGTGTTAAAATACATTACAGGTTATTCAAAAGCAGAAACTTCAACACAGGAAAAGTTTTAAAGTAAATGTGCTGGCCGGGCACTTACCTTTCTCTAATGGTGGGGTAGAGACCCTGCCAGTTGGGGGCCGGGATCAGGTTGTTGTTGCTGAGATTCTGCTGGTGGTACTGCTGGACAGTGGTGCTGCTGGAGTTGGCTGGTTTTTTCCGGGGAAATATATCAGCAGCCATCTTCTTCTTCTTTTTAGTCTTCAAGGTAATTATTTCATAACAAACTGGGGGCAACTTGCTGCTGCTGCTAGAGCCGCTGCTGTTATTTGCTTTCTTTGAGCTTTTCTTGGACCTGTTCTTTACCGTCTCTGGAAGCATCAAGAAGAAGGTGAGACATTTCATGTTCTTTTCCTTGTCATCTACCATGAGTACAGTATGTTTCTCTTTACAGCTAGATATCCCAAACTGGTTCGAACATCAAGGAAAAGAGGCCGGCCGGAGCCAAGATGTTAAGAAACCAACAAGCTGATATTTTGCTTCTTTTCTCAGCCAGGCAAGGTGACCTTTTCACTATGTTGAATAGAAACTGGCTTTAAGTTTTATCCAGTACTGGGTTTGTTAAATACATCCCCATCATGATTCCTGTTTCTCTTACTTGCTCATAAAAACAACCGTTTCCTAGATCACCTGCAAATGCTACACTGAGCGAAGACGACAGGCACAGAGCTGTAGCACTTGTTTTCTGAATTAGGTTAGCAAGATGTGCTGGAGCCGAGCAAGTCTGTTCAGCCGGCTGAAGTTGTGTGGTGAATGGATCGGAGCAGAGTAGGTATTACAGCCCTGCAGATGGAGTCAGACAGCCAGTGCTCCGAGCCAATAGCTGAAGTCACCAATCATGATTGGACCAAGCAAAACAGTGACACCTATTGTAACGTGCATAGTTCTGATATTAAAGGAACAGCAGTTGCATTCTCTTTCTACTGTATATTTAAATAAGATAAACAATGTATGAAATATATTTGAACATAGGAAGGGAGGAGTTTATGCTCAGATTTCTCTTCAGTAGACCATACATTTTTATTTTCACAGCTAAACAAGCAGAGTCAATTAACAAAGCATAGGACAGATAGCTATTCTAGAATTCTGGTAAAAAATCTTTTTTCCAGCAGCATTTAGTTTCAAATATTTTAGACAAAGTCCTCTAGTCCATAAAGGGGATTAACAATAGCAAAAACATACTAAACACATTTATTGCATCTGAAAGAGGAAGGAGGTCGTTTTCCCTTTCCCTTTTTTCAGTGTGCTTGAATGCAAGTTATATTCCAGTGCAAATGAAGAGCACTAAGGTCATGTGTTCAGTTTACCTTTCAATGTTCTCTAGCTCTTATATAATGGTCTTTAACAAGTGTCCCAGGTCACAAAATATTGGTAATGAAGATAAAATTATATACCAGCAGGCTGAGCTGCACTGAAGCATAAGACAAATTCTAGATGTAAAAATAACATTCAAATGAGACAAATCTGGTAATCAGTGTTTAGAGGCTGTAATTCACTAAAAATATGTCAGATGGTACCCTCTTCTGGATCTCAAAATTCCAACTTAACTGTTATGTCTACATTTAATCTTGGTATAATTTTAAAGAATATAATTTACAATTTCTAACACAAAACGAGTAATAAGGCTATTTAAGATGATAAATGTCTTATGCTAACTAGTTAAAATGCAAACAGGTTCTCTCTGCTTTGGATCAGACTGTAAGCTACTGTATGATTTTCAAAAATATGAATCCTCCAACAATTTCTAATAAAAACAAAAACCAAAACACCTACTATAGACTCTATGTATGCATATTTATTTGTAAAGAGGGACTAATGAAGAGATTTAATCTTATCCCTATTTGGATTACTCTCATTTGTGGGAGGTGCGGCAACCACTTGCCACCCCTCAATCTAATGTACCCTTCTAGACCACAGTCCTGCTTTGTTTCACAATATTTATGTAAGTAACAACTCCCTAACAAAGTGAGAGCTTAGGAAATGAGAGTTATTAGTGTATTATAATTAATAATCTAATAAAGATATCACACCAGAACAGTCTTTAAACCCCCAGAATACTAAATCACTAAGATGAACCAAGCAATATCCTCCTTTCTGTCACTACTATTATTCTTAAAACGATTTGCAAAGCCACTGTAGAACATAACTGTGTAAGAGAGCCACAGTCTTTAGCACAAGGTTACCCATCCCAATTTTAGATGGACTCTGAGTGCTGCTAATTTATTGTAATTTACTGCAATTATTGTATTATCAATCACAGGGCTAACCATATCATACATCTATACACTTGCAAATGACCTTCAAACACATTTTAATCAAAGAAAATAGAGGGATCTGGAAGGAGTTTAAAAAGCACCTGGAAAAAGACATGAAGAAACAAGTAGGCTTCTATTAAAATAATCTACGTCACAATTCTGTTTCAAAAAATTAGCAATGGAGCAGGATAAAATTAGTAACCAAGTAATGTGGTTCAATCCTGGATGGGCCACTTGAAGTAACACAAGGACAACAGGGACTTGAACAAATCATTCAATTTTGAAGGGTCTCAGTTTCCACAGTATAAAATGAAGAGGTTCATCTATAAGGGAAAAGTGTTTCACATCTCATAGATGAGTTTCTCCAACTTTATGCTCAATCCGCAGTAAGAACTGCATTTTATACTGTGACAGTATTAACACAAACACATAGATGCATACAAATCAAAAGAATCCACAAAACAAAATTTGCTGGGATATTTTCTACTTTATTCTTCTTTTTGTTTTAATGTTGATCTTGATCCATTCAATTGTTCTCATTAAATCACAATTTAATAAACATTGATCTAGAGTATTTTGAGGGGCACATCAAAGAGTTTACCATCCAGCGTTTTTTCCTATTAAGAATTTGGACCAGGGAACACCAGATGGAAAGGGAAGGCTCTACCTACAATGGGGTGTGCATGAAACCCTTCAACCTGCATGCAAAGTTGGCAGTGTGCATTTGTTTTTCTGGAAAGAGAAATGATAGCTATCATCTACCCTTTTGAGCACTACATGACACCTAAAACAATAAAATCTCATGAAAAATCTAGTACTGATTTAAATATATATGATTTTATGACTTCTTTTCTCCCTTGATTAAATGTAAACAGTTAAAAATCCCATCTATTCAGTCTATAACCCAAACTATCACCTACTGGGTTGAAGGACAATAAAGGATAATGGCCCAAGATCTACTGTCAAATTTTACCTCTAAAATGTCTTTCCAACTAGCATTCCATCATCACCTTTTCTTATACTTACACTTCCTGGATTTTATAGCTGCTCTTAGACACAGTGAATCTGCCCTAATGAGGTAAATAATTGGTCAAGAAACTCATCAATCTTTAACAAAAGTATCCCCAAAATACACCATACTGATCGTTATTGGACTAGATGTTGTATATTCAAAAGGAAAGATTACAAACCAAGCTCAAAAGTTGTTAGTTAATAATAGTGGGTGTCAGTTGAGTATATAACTACCACAAAGTTGAATCACAATTCAATTCTCAATAATGACAAATGTACCAACAGAGTTTTAAGCTCTGAAAGAAGGTTCATCAGTCATCCTAGCTTTAGTACAATTATACATATACAGATCTGGGACATGAATGAGATTTGGAATTGAAAGGGACTCTAGAAATCATGTCACACAGCTCTTGGCTCACAGATAACGCAAGTGGCTATCAGAAGTTTGTAAGGGTTGGTGAAAGTCCAGTCAGGTAGTGGGGCAACACCTGGACTAGAAGGCAGATCTGCTTGCCACGTTCTGTTTGTTCCACTCACTCTGATTTTCTCTCACAGTAATCACCCCACATCCTTACATAATGTTCTGTTTGCATTTCTAATCTACTGTATAAGAAAAATACATGTGCAAAGTTTACAGAGATGAAAATCATGAACATGCAGCAGTCCACAGCCCTGCAAGGGCGCACTATAGGAAAGAACGTGAAGACACTTTCTGGAAAGAAATAGGGAAGAACTGTAGCAGGAAGGAAGAGCCAGGAGGAAACTAGTCAAAAACAGAAGAGGTTCTCCACATTAAATGAAAGTTAGAAAACCAATCATTCACAGTTAACATCAAGTTCTACATCCATAACTCACAATACTGGCAACTCTTGTTCAACTTGCTCTAACTCTAGACTCTGTCTGGACTTGTACATGGTTGACTACAAGACACCTAAAAAGCAAGAGCAGTGAGGTTAGCTGAGGTTTAAACAGGGTAAGGCAGACTGAAAAAAAATATCTATCACTTCCAAAAACGATTCATTGCACATAACAAACTGATAAATCATGATGGAAGAGTATTTTGTTTTTCTTTATTTTTTCTTTCAATACTAAGCAAAACTTAGTTATACTTGTGATCTGGAAGGTAAGAAGATAAGTGACAAAATATTGGCAGTTCCTAAAGATAGCAGCAGCTGCTGGAAAACAAACTATGTACTTTCTAAATTTGGAAATAAATACGGAATCAAGCATTGGCAGCATGTATAGTGAAAAAAGCAAGAGCCAAATGACCTTAAGGCTGGTAACTTAGGATCTGTGAGCCTCATCTGCCAAATGGGTAATTATATCCAGCTCACCCCTCTCATGTTTACTGTGAAGGCAAAATTATACGTTTGTGAAACCACTTTGATAAAGGTGGAAAACACTACAAAGGTAATGTCTATTAGTAGCAACTGTACCCAAGCAGGAAATTTTATTTATGATGCAACCCACAAAAACACAAAAACCCCAAATAAACCTGGCTCCCTATCCTTGTACTTTTCCAACCTGCACAGCTCCAGACATCTCTCTCCAAACCTGCTCTTGACCCACCTGTAGGCCACGTGGGTCCTGAGTGGCTATGAATCTTGCTCTGATTTTGCAAATTAGGGTCAATAATCAAGATGCACGTTGTGTATTCTGATCAGGTCCACACCCAATATCTGAATCCTGCAGCATTATTTTTTTTTCCAGAAGCAACTATTATCATTTATTCTGCTCTTAATATTTGTTAAGGGGTCCATATACATTCTGTAAAATAACCCCACAAAACCCTGTAATAGAAGTGTCATTAGCCACATATAATGATCTAGAAACTGAAGGTTTCTCATTTCTCTGGTCTTCAATCCTCCAAAAAGTACCCTTGGACTCTGAGTCAATTTTTTAAAGATTTCACATGTAAGTGAGCTCATGCAATCTTTCTTTCTGAGTCTGGCTTAGTTTATCCTCCAGGTTCATCGCTACTGCCACAAATGCCAAGGTTTTTTTTCATTTTCAAGGCTGAATAATATTCATATGTGTATAATGTATGTATATGTATATGTGTGTGTGTGTGTGTGCCATTTCCATACCTTGAACATTGTTAATAATGCTATAACGAATAACTCTAAAGAGTTAAAGATAACTCTTTCAGATAGTGACCTTATTTTCTTTGGACACAGATAGTGACCTTATTTTCTTTGGACACGTGTACTCTTCCAAGTAGTAGGTAGTAGCTACAAAGTGGCAAAGCTGAGCTGTGTGCAGCATTATTTTTAAGGCTGGACTTGGAACCTGCACTCCAGACCAGTTGCCCACTGTGGACTTCAAACCTCAATGAGACCACCTGCTGGCTGATGCCTTGGTGTACCTACTTTCCGACAGAGCCTGAAGCTACAAGGAGTCTGTCTAGACACTCTACAATGCCTATGCTAGAAACTCGATTTGGCCTCTCTCAATGGAGCCAGTACACACTGGAGCACCAAGAGTAACAACTAATACGAGCCTGTGAGCAAAGCACACCCAGAGCTGTCCAGAAAGATGAGGCTCATGGTCAGTTTTACCAATTCATCTCCTTTTCACTACACAGACTTCCAGTTAATCCTGAACTGTACTTAAAATTAGGAGGAAAATGTCTAAAGTTAGAATGCCACAATTCTCAGGAGGCAGGAACAATGATTCTTTTTAAAATTCTATATGGCATCTAACATGATATTTCATGATTACAGCGCTTAAACATACTGTGTCTCAGGGTGCACCTTGTTTGGAATACTAAACAACTCATCTAAATTCCAAATTATTCTCTTTTATATGATAAGTGAAATGATCTTGAAAAGGAATATATAAAATTTATCCTGAGATATTCTAAAGATAGCTACTTAAAAAATATGACTATAAATTCTTTTGTAGAGTTTAAGATACTTTGGTAAAGAAGTAACTGGAAATTTTTAAATACTGTAGATGATCTCATAGATTTCCTCAACTATGTGATTTCTTTTCTGATTCTAGGTTTCATTGATTAAACAATCTATATAATATTTGGCAGAAATAATGATTTATTTAGTAAGTTTCCTTTATATTTAACATGATTATGACCTTTAGACAACTAAAACACTATGTGTGAATACATGTGCCATATTTTATTGATTATGAACTTCCCCAGAAACACACATACATTTTAGCATCTCTGAAATCAGGTTGTATCTTACAATTGATGGCATTAACTGAATGTAACTATTAGGATTCTTTTCCTTAGTGTACATAAAACAATGGCATATCTTACAACTAATGGCACTTTACTGTCAGTGAAATAAGGAAAAATTTATGTAATTCAAAAGAAAGAAAGGAATTTCTTCTTTAGGTTGGTTAATTACTCCCTTAACCAAGCAAAACAGAATTCTGGCTGAACTAGATTAGAATAATTGAGCTTTCATCAAGTAGTCATTTGATAAAGTATATAATCACAATTCTCAATTGAGACTGCTACTATGACAACCGTTGATATGGAAGAAAATCAAGATGGAAATCTCAAAATGAGAACTTCCATTGCCAGGACTGGTAAAAATTCTAGCAGTAATATAATCCACTTCTAATACTTTCCCATAGCAAACAATTATACATGTATATAAAACTGATTCAGAGCCTGTAACTTTCTGGGCAATATTTGCTAAAGATGTGTATTAATCTAAGATTAACTTACCACAACTTCATACATCGTCATAAACCTAGAGCTAAACGAATCCTTAAAGATACTGCTTACTTTCAAACAAATAGACTCTAAAAATGTTAGTTTAAAAGGGAGAAACATTATAATATTATATTGATCCCATTATATACACATATCTGACTCTGTTAGGTACCTGAAAACAGTTTAACTAAAGAAATGTCCAGGGCTCAGGAAGTCTCTTCTGAAAAGCCCTAAAGGGGGATATTCTGTACCAACAGGACTTAAATCCTACAGCTGGAATAGAACAACCTCACCCTACCATTCTGTGGCTTTTTCCAGGTCATTTGCTTTAGATGACAGAGGAAGAAAATCATGTTTTTTTGGTCAAAACAAAATAGTTCCAAAGATACTGTTTACTTTGGCTGATGATTTTTTTTTCTGATATTAGGAAGATAATCACCAAGAACATCTCCAAAATCATATCATCAAAATCCAAAACCCCTCTGATTTAAAAATGTCTTACTCCACTTGGGAAAGTTGTCCCTTTTCATTGAGCACATGGAGTGAAATAAAGAATCCAGCAATCCTCAAACCACCAAATATTCTGCATCAGTCCTGACTATTAGTAAAATTGCAAATGTCACAGTCCAATTTTTCCAATAGTCACAAATCCTAGGGAAAACCTTTATGAGAAATCAGAGACTGAAAATTCAAGTTACTGAAATGTGTATTAAGTCACTCAAGGATGCTTTGAAATAAAATATTTCTTCCATTGTTCTACTTACCCCCAACCTGCCAAACACCTAAATGATACAAATAATCTTAGAAATTAAATTGTTTTGAGAAAAGGCAAGGCCAGAAAATTTTGCAAGACATTTTTTTTTAATTTTAGCAATACTCATAGAAAAGACCCATTACAATTTTGTATTTTGATTATCATAAGGGTCTCATTTAATTAGTACTTAATGAAACATCATCCTTCATTTCTACAATGTATGTGATTAAAATGAAATATAGTAATTAAAGGAAAACAATACAAGATCTAAAACAAAGAGGTCTGCCATGCTGAGTGAGGTATGAAAAATTCTAATGTAGGGGAAAAAAAGCTGAAGTTAGAAACTACTTTTACTTTCAACTTCCAATATAACCTCTATCAAGTAGATACCAACAGATGAAATCAAAGTCAAATACATTACTAAAATGAGTAAAATTATTCCCCAACAAAAAAAATTCATGTGGTATTAGAAGCCTGTGACAGAGGTTATTATAGGAACTAACTTCTGGCAAAAACGTCACATACAATCTCTTCTGAGTCCAAATTAAAAAAATGGTTTATGCTACTTTAATTAGCTTTAACCTATATAATCCCTTGGACACGTTTTGAGGGACCCAATATTAAGGTACAGTGTACTATAAATGTTGGTATAACTTTAACTATATCAACACCACGTAACTTTCAGAGACTCCATTTGCTGCAGGAAATAATCTGGCACTGATAAAGTACTCCTTTGTTGCTCTCACCCCTCATGCTGTTACAATCAGACTAGAAGCTAAGAAGTTTCTATACTTAGCTTGATTTCATGTGTCAGAACTAAAAAAACTAAGGTACTCCAAACAAAAATTCAATTCTAATAATATATTCAGCAAGTCTATTTTTCTTTTTTTGTAATTAAGATCTACTATTTAAGTAGGCCAGTACTTGAACTACCCAGAGGTATAAAATAAAATAATCTAATTGCTCATAAAATAATAAAGTCGTCTCACTTATAAAGTCAAGACTATTCATGGAGACATGTTATTAATTTTAGGTTTCCTCAATCTCTACATCACATAGCCATAGGGAGACAGCCTTTACATGTGGACCTCAACCCTAATGAGCAGACTAAAAACATTATAAGTCAAAATACACCTTTAAAGGGTGGCAACTCAACTATCAGTACCTTAATTTTTTTTTAACAACACAAAGAGAAGCAACCATTTCACTATAGTTATCAGTTTCATGGACTTATATATATGAGATCCATGTTGATGATAACTGGAATCAGAGCAACAAAGAGCAGAGAGTCTCTGAATATGGTTTTACAGAGGGAAAAAAAAGGCATTGAGGATGGCAGGAAGTACTTGGAGCTATGCATTGAGTGAGGAACAGTCTGTTTTGCAGGGTAGGTGAATGAAGAGGACAAGTTAAAGGATTAGCTAAAAAGCTAATGCTGACTGGAGCAAGGTCATCATGTGGTTTATCCTCACTGAGAAAACTAACATGTGAGTCAGTTTCCTTGCATGAGTATATTACCAAGCAGCTGTGGGATGACTAGATCTAGGTTTAGTACAGGAATCCTAGTTGATGTCAGTATTTGCTTATACACCCTGGTAGAATTTAAAATAAAACATTTTTTAAAAAGACCAGAAACAGCCAGGTGTGGTGGTGCACATCTATAATCCCAGCAGCTTGGAAGGCTGAAGCAGGAGGATCATCAGTTCAAAGCCATCCTCAGCAACTTGGTGAGGCCGTAAGCAATTCAACTAGACCCTATCTCCAAATAAAAAGGCTGGGGATGTGGCTCAGTGGTTCAGAGCCCCTGGGTTCAATTCCCAGTACCAGAAAAACAAAAAGACCAAAAAGAAATATCAAGTAGTGCCTGGCCAAATCTTGACTGCACTCAGTGATGCTCTTCCTTCAGAGGTTATCAGATGAACTGAGTGTGGGCTCTCTTGCATGCCAAAGGCAAGCAGACCAAGCATATACCCAGAAAGGGTAAATTCTATTTCACTTTTCTCAATGAGGGGAAACCACTTAACATGCAATGCATTCTAGATCTTCATGACCTCCTTCCAATTCAACCTCACCTCTTTTGGTTTTTTTTTTTCTCTTCATTCACTTATCCTATAACCAGACAATACCCCCACACTATAAATGGTTCCACTGATTCATGCCATCCTCACTGTCTTTTGTTCCCTATAAAACTACCTACTGAAAGTCTACCTGCCCTTCAAGATGCAGTCCACAGGATAGAAACCTAAAGCAAGGAAGATTTCCTGGTGCTTCCAGACTCTTTATGGCCAACTGTAATACTTTCTCACATTCTATCTTGCCTTATGTTGCCTGACAAGAGAGCATTATCTGAGGACTGTATCCTATATTTCCAATGGGCACTAACAGTACTTACACCCACACACCTGGCTTTTCAATGGTTATGTAAGAAAAGGTTCAAACCCAATACTTCCAAGTCCAATTAGCACTCTAGATTGCATTTGTGGAGTGCAACTAGTCTAGAGATAAAATGGTCCAAGACTGAGATTATATTTCCAGTTGTCTGAGTTGCAAGTTTAAACTATGTGCAGTGGCAAAGAACCTAGATACCTATTAAATGTGTCCTGGGGCACTCCTGAACATGTCTAAGCACAAATATAGAATTATAATACTACATTCATCTTGCAGCTAATCCAAATGAAAATACTTAAACTCAACTTAAAGCAAGTCCCTACATGTGCTCAAAGTAAGGCTGCATTAGAAGTCTAAAATTCAGTGTAATGTAGATATTCAGAGAAGTATGGGTTAACCAGGAATAAGAATCAATTACCAGGACAAAGCTGCTTTTATCAACCAAACTCAATTTATGGTCCAGCATATTTATTTATAACACCAATAGAACATTTTGGTGATTTAATGAACTGGAAAGGATGAAAAATTCTCAGTAGTTCACATGAAAGAAGCAAAGCAGTATTATGAATAATCCCCAAAAATGGATAATTAAAAAGACTTTTTATGTGGCTCTGAAATGTGTTTAGTCTGTATTTAACGCTGAATGGATGAATTTCCACTACATTAGACACACCCAATCTTCAAACAAAGTAATAAAATAGGCTTGTGTGTACAGGGCAGTCTACAAACTCATGCTTTCCCTGCAAACAAATCACACTGCTAGCATGGGTGATATCTCATTTTAGATGGCTGCAGAACATGGGCACAAACAGCAAAAATACACTATTTATATCTCTGTCTTGTTCTACTAAGAACCAGTGTAAACCAATCAGGCATGTGACTTAAAATAATAACAACAATCACCACCTCAAATTCTCAACTTCAGTCTATAGTCCCTTACAATATTGTAAAAAATTACCAGAGATGGTAATGATGGTAAATATTTTGGGCATGGGTAGAAAGTCTCTGGCTGGAGTAGTGCCTATAGGAAAGGAAACTTTTACCACCAAAAATGATTTTAAAGAACATTAATAGTGTTGAAAATGTAAACAAACTGTTTTAAAGTCACAGTATAAGTTTTATTTTGGTCAAAAGAAAAATATTAAAACTGCTTAAATGTTCAAACAACAAGTTCAATTGGTTAGAAAAGCTTTTCTTAGAAGGTGGGATGAAGCAAATACATTCCGAGTATGCCTATTGGATATGTGTATGATTTAAAATCATTAATCATTTTAAGCAGTACTGAACTTCACTAGTTAAACAAAGTATCTGAAGTAGGAGGAAGGGACTGAATCCCTCTTAAGTCTCAGCAACATCTGGTTCTAGTGATGCATAACTAAAGGACCTCATAGGAGGCCCATTTGCTTCAAACAGAAAGACAGGGTTTTCTCCAGGAGCTCCAAAACAAAGTGACAGGTCCATGGCTTGACTCTGTGACTTTCTTTTCACTACCAATGCTTCTGGTTCCTAAGCCAGTTGAAGGTCACCCCAGGGAACTCTGAACAGTTGAAGGGGAGACAGGCTCAAGGGCCCATCCAGTCACCTTTTCTTCTTCATTCCTCACCATTCCCAACCACGTGACAGGGGATTTAGGCAAGTGGTGAAACAACCTGAGTGAATGCAGATTAACTACAGTAGTTTATCAATGTACTGTTTCTTATGGAATCACTGGGAGATGCAGAAGTAAAAATATGTTTATTTTATTAAGCCTCAACCCTTGAGTACATACCTTTTTTAATATTCTGTGTCATGAAAAGGAAAGCATGCATGAAACATATCTGATGAAAATGAAACAGAATGGCTGCCTTGAGAGAAAACACTTGTTCAAATTTTTGTGTTACAAGTCAAACCAGTATCTTTCTTAAAACATTGGTGTCACTTGAGAGAATAAAGTGTGCTTATTCAGACTTAGGTATCTGACAGACATTTTCTCAACACTGAATGAAGTGAGCCTGCCACTTCAAGGAGAACTAACTGTATTTATTGTGATGATGAAATTCAAGCCTTCAAGCACAAATTAGAATTCTGGAAACCTTGATTATGAAACCATGAGCCTGACAGCTTCCTAACACTTAAAAGACTGTTCCGATGAGAGCAGTGACAGAAGATGAATGTGATTTACGTGATATTATATAATGAAAAGTGTCAACATCTGAAAGTTTTGCGTAACTCTGTGAAATAATGTTTCCTAATAACAATGCAATTACTATACAGAATCATATATTGGTTAAAAAATTCCATTCATAGTACAAATAGACCAATGGATTTTAGTATACTAAGAGTATAAAAAGTTCACTGGTACAGTTTTAGATTTCACATGCAATCAACTTCCGTGAAACTGCCACTTATCAAATTTGGGTGAAGTATCAAATATCCATGACTATCTGGAAAGGCTATTAAAATATTCCTTTCTTGCCCAGCTACTTTATCTGGATAAGATCAGATTTTCTTCATATACTTCAACCAAAATATTTATTTTTAAGTAAATATTTAAAATTCTTATATTTCAATTTCTACTCCAGTAAATATTAATAGGTATGACTCCCACAAACAAGTTTCTGGGCTTTTCAAAATATTTCAGAATACAGAAGGGTCCCGAGACCAAAATGTATGAGAACCACTGATGCCTAGCCTCATGAGAAGTTTGGATTTTATTGTTAAGTATGATGGCAATAATAGAGGTAATTAACAAAAACTTTCTTAAAAAACTATACATGATCAGGGCCAGGAACAGGTTTTTACACATACCTTTTTCCTGTTTCATTCAACGAGAAAATAAGAACTAATTCATAAAGCATAATTCTCAACCATTTACTCCAAAATATTTCTTGCACATTGCAGACAGACTGGAGGACACAAAAGAAACTTGACAATCTGTGCCACAAAAACTAACATCAGCAGTCAAAGCTAATATTCTGTTCTTTATGACCCTGTGTGGCACCTTAGCACTTCCTACACTTCAGAAGATCCAGAGAACATGAAATGCAAGATCATTTTAATTGATACTTTATGTGGTTAAATTTTAAATAAGCTTTGAATGGAACTTTATATGTCCCTATAAACTTCACATACAACTAGAAAGAAGCAAATATTTTTCTGGAAATTTGCTTTCTCCCGGCAGAATTAGCAACCTCTGCCATTCTCCAAAGCAAGTATGGCTGTCATTAAGGATTTTTGTTCACTGTTTTTTTCATTTAAAGGCCGACACATCTGGCAGAAACTGCTTCTTCCCACCAGTGCCATTTTATTACCTACCTAAATACTATACTGATAAGATATGGTATTGGGTACTATACAATATCAAAACATTCCTATAGAAAAATAGAATAAAATGGTTTGTTGGACATAAAGGTTAAGACTTTGAAAAAGACCAAAGGAAATATTTCATCTACCACCAGTAACTTTTCATTAAAAATAGTCTTTTACTAAGAAGTTGGTATTGAAACACTTCCTCAGTTTCATGCTTCAAAAAATGTTTGAGGTCGTGCATTTTAATAGGATTCTGATTCTCAAACTATTGCACACTTAATAATTATATAATGTTATAGAAAGACCATACAATAAATTACAGGTTGTCCTGATTTGGGGCATCTCATTTTCTCATAAACCAACCCAAACACCATTACATACTGACATCTCTAATTCACACACCATGATTACATAAATCCCTGCCTAATGTTGAGTAAGTATAATGCCAGAAGCTTTGTGTTAACCAAGAGTTCAGGATTGACTTTGGCATTCTGAGGAGACCTTCTTAGCTTTGGTAAGATAAAGTACGTAATAAAGTAATCTAAAATTGCAGGTAAGATGGACAGATTTCACAGGTCCCACAGAAATACTTATTGAATGGTATAAGTTAACTAGAAAACATACTAATTACAACAAAGAAGTTATACAGGTTTTATTAAATATGTGCTGAAATCATGTGAGGGAGTGGTGGAGAAATCTACCCATGTATGGCTGACCATGATTACACATATGTACTCTCCCTCCACTCTCCCTCTCCATTCAGATAACAGTCCATCTTCCAAAAGATGGGCTCCAGCTTCAAGCATGTAGGTATCCTATCTCTCAAGGCCACAGAAGGGTGAGCGAAGAAACCATGGGAAGGGCAGGCACACTCTGGGATGCGACCCTATCTACAAAGGGGTTGAGGACAAGGTCTGTATAAGAGAAGGCAACAATTAAATCTGCCTCCTGAGCAGAAGGTGTTCTAAGCAGCTTCTCACTACTTTGAATGTTGGTAATAAGATTATTTGGGGGAAGAGTTACCTGCTCTAACCTCAATTAAGAATTTTATCAATTTTCAGGCTTTTTAGGAACACAAATCATTCCCCAAAAGCACATTCTACAGGTTATGAAATAGGTGGTGGTCTATTTATAAGTCCTTCTCTGTCCACAGAGATTTAAAATATAATTGTACCTGAGGGCCAAATAAGTCCTTCACTACTGAGTAGATATGTTTGCTTGTGCTGAATAGGCAAGATCACTACTTCCAAAGAACGAAAAAGTAGATGAGTAGAAGAAACGAGGTGGCAATACAAAAAAACTAAAAAACTTTCATGAAGGCAGCAAAATTTACAGGAGTCTCTAAACCAAATGTAGAACTAGAAAAACAAGGTCTGTTTTCCAAATGGGTTATCCATTAATAGCCTAAACTATGGGAAATGCAATCCATCATCAGAGAGGTAGGTCAACACTTTCCATTCAGACTTGGCCTATAGTACTGACTATTTAGGATTCAATATAAAATAACTTTTTAACGATGTGATTTTCAAAAGAGACTTCATAACAGCAAAACAGATCTAATCAGTTACAAAGACAAGGCAAATTCTTCAGGTAAATGCATTCAGAATAATGATGCTTATGAAATTTTATTTCTGTTTGATAGTAATGGCTAAAATGTTTATACCTCTACTTGAACAGGGGAGCTGTTCTTGCTTACATACTACCCCAGAAAAATTAAACAGAAATAGCATACATAAGGAGCTAGATATATTTTGAAAAGAATAGAACTGAAGAAAAAATTCACATTCTTGAATTTAGGTAATAGCTGTAAGCTTTATGCTGTTATTTTTAATTTTTGGCGGTGCTGGGATTGAATCTAGGACCTTGTGCTTGCAAGGCAAGCACTCCACCAGCCGAGCTACACCCCAGCCCAGGTTTACGCATTTCTAAAGATGCGTACATCATGATTTTTACTATCTATACTTCAGTTGCTTTATTTCTAAAATACTCATCCTTTGTCTTATTAGTGACACCACTTATTTGCACAGCAATTCCAACAGTACAAATCGTATAAATATTTCCTACTCTCTTAAAAAGGAAAGTGAGTCCGAGTTTTTGAGATATTCTTGGATTTGAAGGGCACAAGGGAGAAAAGAAAAACTGTAAGTGCAACTTGGAAACTATGCTCTAACGACTGCTGCAGGGACGACTGCAGTGTGCCTCGTCTGTGAACCAGAAGGTAAAGGGCTGAATCTGTGGTTCTGTGGATTCAGTATCATGTTCCATGATGTGCCTCTCTGGGGTCTGAAGGGTTTCAAAAATCACCTTATAGAAATGATTTCAGCTAGAACCTCAGAGGGAAAAGGGCTTAAAGGGGACATGAACAATGTCCTGAATACTAAGAAAGCAATGAAGAAAAAAATAGTTACATTCCACTTTTAAGAGATAAACTCCAATGGGTTGGAGAACAAAATATAGTACAAGTATCCTCATTAATATTTAACAGGGAAACCAGGCATGTTTTGAAAGGCGCCTCAGTGATATCACTGTCGACCCTTGGTCAAGCTGAAATCTGAAAGATTCTGGTATTCACAACTGAGACTCGTCTGAAAGTTAAGTGACCTGGTCCTACAGGGTAACACAGCTTAGTACTTTACAGACAGTGCTCTATTTAAACCTCTTAACCATTCTCTGTATTAGTATCTCCATTATAAATTTTACATGTCCTGGAACTTCTCCCTTATAAGTGGGATGTTAAACCACTGGTGTTAGATCCACAAATGCCAAAAGATTACGCATATTCCGCTTTCTCATAAATTTACTAGCGGAAAAAAAATGAAGGAAGACTATATTCATTCAAAAACTATTTACTGAGCATCTTCTATGTGCTAGGCACTTTGGGGACACATTAATGACCAAACATGAAATATCTGACTAGGCACAGTGGTGCATGCCTGTAAATTCCAGCAACCTGGGAGGCTGAAGAATGAGGATTGCAAGATTCGAGGTCAGCCTCAGCAACTCAGCAATGCCCTAAGCAACTTAGTGAGACCCTATCTCAAAATAAAAAACAAAAAGGGCTGGGGATGTGGCTCAATGGTAAAGCACCCCGGGTTCAATCCCCCTGTGTCAAAAAAAGAAAATTTGCCTTCCTGGAGCTTATAGTCTAGTAGGGGCAGAGAGACACATTTCAAACACACAAAAAAGAAATGTATCCTACTGGTGATTTATATACTTGTATGCTATAGAAAAAGAAATGGCAGAGCACGGTAGGAGAGATACAGGGTGCAGCCCCCAATTATAAAGTGAAAACTTGAAGGTGAGAGAGTAGATCGTGAACTTATCTGGAGTGTGGGATGCAATATTGCAAGCAGAAGGGAAGTCCACAAAGACCTGTTCAAGGAAGAGGTAACTTGGCTGGAGTAGAGAATTAGAGGAAGAGAAATGATAGAAAGAAGAGATCTGTTAGCTGGAACCAGATTGTGTAGGACTTTGTGAATCATAAGAAATCTGGCCTTTTTTTCAAGAGGCCATTGGAGGGTGGGGTTCGTGTTGTTGCCATTGTGCTGGTTTGTGGTTGTTGTTGTTTGTGGTGCTGGGATGAAAACATAATCTGACAATATTTTTAAAACATCACTCTGGTTGTTATGTTGCTCAAGAGAAACCAGGGAAGGAGAAAGGAGACCAGTTATTTGTTAGGAGGCCATTGCAATAATCCAGGCAATAGAGGCTAGACATTAAGGCACAGATACTGGTAGCAGAAGTGGGAAAAGTGGTCTGGATATACTCTGAAGGCAGGATTCTGGATTCATTTATGAAGATAGAGCAACAGGATTTACTGACAGTCTGGATGTAGAGAGGGAAATAGAAGAATCAGGATGACCCCAAGCTTTTGGAGCAGGATAGAGGTAGTGAAGATTTGCAGAAAGATTAGAAATTCTGTTTTGGTACTGTTAAGACTGAGTTATCTTTTACATATTCAAGTAAGGAAGTCAAAAAAGTAGTTGACTCTTACCTGAGCTGGAGATATACATTTAGGAGTCTTATACAGGTATATGGTATTTTATTCTAGCCTTGTGACTATTTGTGCCAAGAGCCTGGCAGGAACTGAGCCTGGGTCCTTTCCAAATTAACAGACGCGTCAGAAGAGAAAACTAGCATAAATTTAAAAATAATGGAAAAGAAGAAACCAGCTGGCCAGTGGTACAGGAGGAAAGGCTGGGTGCGTGTTGTCCTCAAAAATCAAATGCAAAAAGCATATCAAGAAAGAAGGGATTACCAATTATATCAACTGCTATCAGCAGGGACAGATGAGAAATGACTACAGAATTCAGCAATGTGGAATACTGTTTTTCAATAAAGCTCTGGCTAGAATGTCTTTTATTAAGAATACAGGCAACAACAGGTGTTGGCGAGGATGTGGGGAAAAGGGTACACTCATACATTGCTGGTGGGAGTGCAAGTTGGTGCAACCACTCTGGAAAGCAGAGTGGACATTCCTTAGAAAATTTGGAATGGATCCACCATTTGACCCAGCTATCCCACTCCTTGGCCTATACCCAAAGGACTTAAAATCAGATTACTACAGTGATGCAGCCACATCAATGTTCATAGCTGCTCAATTCACAATAGCTAGATTATGGAATCAACCTAGATGCCCTTCAGTAGATGAGTGGATAAAGAAACTGTGGTATACATATACAATGGAATATTAGCCATAAAGAAGAATAAAATTATGGCATTTGCAGGTAAATGGATGATGTTGGAGACTGTTATGCTAAGTGAGATCAGCCAATCCCAAAAATCCAAAGGCCGAATGGTCTCTCTGATAAATGAATGATGATGCATAATGCGGGGGGAGGGGGGAAGGGTGACAAGAATGGAGGAAGGATAGATAGCATAGAGGGAAGGGAGGGGTGGGGTCAGGGTGGAGGGGTAAGAATAATAACAGAACGTGTGACAGACATCATTGCCCTGTGTACATGTATGAATGCACAGATGGTGTGACTCTACTTTGTGTACAACCAGAGAAACAATAGCTGTACTCCATTTGTGCTCAATGAATCAATAAGCAAATAAAAAAAATAAAATAAAATAAATAAATAAATAAATAAAAAATAAATAAAATTTAAAAAAATAAAGCTCTGGTGATTGTCTTCTACCCCACCTCACCCAAGAAGATATGATTATGCATTGAATACCATGTTATGAAATCTTCTCATGAATTCAATTTGTTTTTCTAAAGAATTATCCACAAGGAAGGGTTTGATCCAGTTTGGTATCTGAGACTCAGGTCAGTGGACTTGTTAACAAATACCAATGATAAACTGCAGATACCAATGATCGTTTACTAATATTTAATTCACATCCCTTAAAAAATAAAAATAATTTTAGGCAAATTGGAAACAAAGGGTAAATTTTCTTTGTCCTGATGAGGAACCATGATAAATCAAAAGCCATTGTTCTTTTCTACTGTTGTTTTTCCTATTAAAGAACAACAGGAGTTTGTACAATATCATCATTACTATTTGATAATGTTCCAGAAGCATTTTATAACATTACAGAATGCTAACTCTAATACAACGTGCCATAAAACCAAAATAAAAGGTATAATTATTAAGAAGAAGCAGACACAAGTGTCATTATCTGCAAATGATTATATAACTAGAAAACCCAAGAGAATAAACTGCAATGCTCTTAGCATAACAGCCAGCTATAAAATAAATATATAAAATCAACAACCATCTTAGACTAGCAATAGCCAATTTGATGAATACATCACAAAAACATAAATACCTAAGAAGCCTAACAAAAAATACTTGGGGTGAGGTAAAGAAAACAAAACTCAGCTAGGCACAAAGATGCATGCCTGTAATCTCAGTGGCTCAGGAGGCTGAGGCAGGAGGATTGCAGGTTCAAGGCCAGCCTCAGCAACTTAGTGAGACCCTGTCTCAAAAAAATAATAAAATAAAAAGGATTGAGGAATGGGGCTCCATGGTAAAGCACCTCTAGGTTCAATCCCCAGTACCAAAGAAATAAAAATAAGAAAAGACAGTGTGACTTACTCTACCAGATTTCTACATATTCTGATCTAGGATTAAAAAGATTTGACATTAAGATTAAAGATGAATTGTGTAGATGAGAAAGATCTAAAACTGAGGCAACTGAAAAGTTATTAAGATCTAAAAATTTCATAAAGGAAAAACCACAACATAATGAAGAAAGGATGAACATACATTAGATACTGATAGAATCAGCAAATGGAATGGGGAATTGCATAAGATCAACTCATATCCATATACAACCATAGAATTTTAAAAGATCTAATGTTTCCAAAGTTTTTGTTTCATTTACTGCACCTCTTGGTTTTCTAAGCATAAATGTTTACAAGGAAAGATCATGAAGGAAAAGATAAAGATCTGACCATATAAAAATGGGTTTCGTTTGGAAAAATACCATAAAGTGAATTATAACACAAATAATGAGTTGTGGGGAAGGGGAAAACAAAACCCTACAAAAAGATAAAGTCACAATAATTTTCATATAAAAGTTATTTCCAATTACCTTTTAAAAAAAATCATTTTAAAAAGTAAAGTGGTAAAGTACCAGAACAGACAACTCCCAAAAGGAAAAACAAGAAAGTAAATCACTAATTTCATGAGTTGAAAAAAAAAAATAATTAGAAATAAAATCAGTTTTATAGAAAATCAGGAAGGATTAAACACTGAGTGCTGAGACAGTGGGTAAAAGAACATGTCATGGCATAAAGAATTTGGTAACAAGCCTCAGAATTGTTAAAAGAGTTCACCTCTGCCCCAGGAATTCTACTATAAATCTAGCCTAAGCAAGTCAGAGGGACTCAGACTTCCAGGCAAGAGCATCTATCTCCCCTCTTCCTATTTAACTGAATCTATACCCTTGCCAATCTCTATTAGCCTTCCTATATTTGGTTCACTCCATCTCACCAAATTCTGTAGTATGGAAACAGTTACTCTTATCCCAAGGAAAGAAGATTAAAGAATTAGCTGATTAAGGTCACTTTGATAAGAGGTGGACAACCCAGGTTTTGCAACCTGAAAATTTAATCATATTCTCAAACAGTAAAAATGCAAATTTTAAAAAGCCTAAATGGGAATAATTAAATAACCAGGTAAATCCATCATTAAGAACCCTATTTTTAAAGGACTTAAAGGCAGAGAAACATCTGTGATATAATATTAAGTAAAAGGACAGTTACAAATACATATAAAATTAAAATGCCAATTTTGTTGCAAACCATGTTTATGCACACAAAGAAAAAGGGCCAAAAGGAAGCATATCATCAAATTTACTCTTACTGATTTCTGGATGGTATGACTGTGATTCTGAATTTCATAATATTTGCTTCAGTAATTTCCAAAGTGTCTACAACAGGGATAAGTACTTTTTACTTTAGAATGTTCAAAAATCCAAAACAACAGAAATTCTCAACTACAGTTCTTTAATTTAAAAAGCCATTAACACTAATTGTACAGTAATGCATACTTTTTTTTTTCAAGGATTGTTACTGGACCACTAGGTGGAAAGAGATACTACACTGAGAAGGCTTAACAGTAATTTTAAAATGTGTGATGGAAAAAAAGCAAGATTAGGTAAGAGGTAACTGTCTTAGCAGCAGAGAATTACTGTTCAATTACAAAGTTCATCAGATGAGGTTTCCACCATTATTCACTTCCCATAGTGATAAAGGAAAATATTTTGTTTTTTAGAATTTGCTTGTAGCCAGTTAACTGACATTTAACTAGCACATAAAAACAAGAGATCTTGGTAGGAGCAGCCAATAACTGCCAATACCCTCTCAGAATCACTGGAATCCTCAAGGCATTTTGGAATTGGGTGAGTTGATTAGTTACATAGCAAAGTTTGAAGGATTTCACAAAACAAAATAAAAAGTATGAAACATAAATAATTTATTTCTGCACTATTTTATTTAGAACGGTTTTAGCAGTTCTATGAAAGGCAAACTGGAATTAGATGGTTACCAATTATCTCTTCTGAGCATAAAAAACTGAATGTTTTAAAAATTGATCTTTGTGTGTGTTGAGGAGGGAGGATGTGGGCAAATGCTCAAGTCGGTGCCTTTCCCTTTGTTAAGGTGTAATATTATAAGTGGTTTAACTTTGTAAAGAATCTGGGGCAGAGTGCTTTCTAGGAACAAAACAACTTGAAAAATCTGATAATGGCATTTTTTGCCACAAATTGTCTTAAGTTTTTTGCATAGCTGTAGGACATTTCGCTTTTTAAACTGCTTACATACGTTAGGACTTTAGAAAAATGGTGCACACAATTTTTAAGTTTGTGTACCTGAAAAGAAAAATATTAGAGACAAAACTGTTTCTACCTCATTTTGGAACTTGGTTAAACCAGTTTGCAGTGCAAGGACTGGGAAAGAAAAATATTTTGGGAAGAACAACAAAGTTGCAAGCAGTATCACCCTATCACCCTGTACAACAGCATTAATAGTTATACAACTGTCTTAGAAAACCTAGGACTGGGTATGTTCACCCTTACCTGCACTGAGTGCAAGAACTAAAATCTTCAAGAAAGAGTATTGTTTAGAAACACAGTGGAAAGAGCCTGCCCACTTTCCCTGAAGGACCTTCTGGTATGGGAACCCACTGTAACCTTTTTTTTTTTTTTTTTTTTTGGTACTGGGGATTGAACCCAGGGGCACTCCACCACTGAGCCACATCCCCAGCCCTATTTTGTACTTATTTAGAGACAGGGTCTCGCTTAGTTGCTTAGGGCCTCCCTAAGTTGCTGAGGCTGGCTTCAAAATCGCGATCCTCCTGCCTCAGCCTCCCAAGTGCTAGGATTACAGGCATGCGCCACTGCGCCGGCTCCCACTGTAACTCTTTAAGTACAGTACCTGATTCCAGAAAGATTCTCCATGAGGTTGGGATATGTTAATAGAGTGGAGCTTGGGGATGATTAAGGCAGGAGGGGAGTTGAGAGAGGGGTAAAAGGAGAAGTCCCTTGGCAGTGGCAAGAGGTCATAAAAGGTGAGCCTAATAGCCCCAGAGGCACAATAGCAAGGTGTGAGACCCAGATCTGAAGAATGGGACCCATGGACAACAGAGAGTAGAATTAAGTGACAATTTCTTTCTTTCTTTAAACATTGAGAGTAAGTGCAGCTCCCACAAGGAGGGGTCCTGAATAGAGAGCCACTGAACAGCTACTGTCTAGAGATTTACGTTCCTGATGGTGGCAACCTTTAAAGCTATTGGTTGATGACCGCTGGGGAGGGGAGTTTCAGAGTGAGACATTCAGTGATCATGCCCCCCACCCAATCAGGATGTTGATCATGTGCTATTCACTTGATTGTTCACATGTCTGACCATAGTGCTATCTGTCCCATCAGACACTTTGTATCTGAAATTGTGGCAACGAAGGTCCAGCCCTGTCTGCCTATCAAATTTCTAGCTCCTGCTCTTATTCCCCCCTGAGTCACCCTAACTGCCATTAGGGTATTTGAATGATAACCGCTCTAGCTTCTTCAGGGTGGATGGGGGTGTTGGTTGTGGCAGTTAAGGAAACTGAAACTTGTCAGTGGGTCTATCTCGAGGACCTCAATAAAGCATCTGCTGCTCCATCTTTAGCACCCTCTGGAGTTTGATGGCTTCTAGGCAAGAGACAAATTTCATTAAGGCATTTATTTAACATGCATGGACCAAAGACCAAAGGTAAACACACCATAGATAAGGGGAAAGTAAGAGCCACAGCCGCCTAAGGAGCTGTGCCACAGTGATGTCCAAGTTACAAATATAATCTGAGTTTTGTAAGTGGACCTGAATCTGGGCAGGATTGTTAACATAAAAACAACATTCTTCTTGCAAATATGCAAGTTCCCCCAGCATGGGTGGTCAAAGGTCCATCCCTGCCAAGGGGTCTACATGTTGGGTTAGTTCTTGAGCTCGTGCAGTAGTTTCCCTGAGTGTCTTAGCCAGCTAGGCAGAGATGTACTGAGGTTCCTCCAAGAGCTGCCCCTGCTGTGCCTTCTATTCCTGATATCAAAGGTATTAGTTATAGGGAGAGCTGTAGGTATTGCCCTTTTGGTTCCAGGACAGCTTTTAAGGATTAAGGATCTGAGACATCTTAGTGTACCCTGGTAGTATCGAAACTTGTGGCACCAGGTAGTCAACCACCTGTCCACACAGGTGGCAAGGACATATATGCCTTATGTCCACAAATGAAAAATTGACTCTGTTCTGGCTCCAGGTTTATTTGGAACCCACACTGAAAAAGCAAGATAGGGGGTTTTCGTTGAGATGATCTGGAGCCAGAAAGACTTTCCCAAATTAAGGCATCAATTTTATTCTGTTTGGATAATGCACTGGCCCAAAATCCAATAATATGCATTTTTAAAAAGAAATTTTGAGGAAAATAGTAATTTGAGGAGGTCCCTTAAAAGCTTCCCTTAAAAGCTACTGAACTCCATCCTGCCAAGAGACTGGAGGTGTTAATTTTGGAACAAAAGGAGGTGTTATAGGGAGGGGGAGATTTTAAGCATTAAGAACAAATGCTTTTTGTGGGGGTTTGCATATGCATGTGATTGTATAGGGAAGAATTCCACCCTCTCCCTGCTGTGGTGTATGTCCCTTGGAATGTCCAGGAGTACAGTGATGTACTTAGAAATTCCAAGATAGGACCATCAGATGAAGAAAAATTTTCAACGCAAACCAAGTGTCAATGAGGTGTTCATGTGAAGTTCACTGAGTCAAGAAGGGGTCACAGAATCATTACTGATACTAAACTCTTTGACCCAGCTCTGAGAAATCTTCCTCCCAAACTTTTAAAAAGTCTTTCTGGAGTTACAAGGTGTAATTTAAGTTTTTCCAAGCCTTCAAAGGGGCAGGGATGATAGTTCCAAGCAATTGTCCTCCACATACCCAATTATCAGTTAAGTTAAGGCAGAAGTAAAAAGTTGAATGCACACTAATACGGTTCCCATATCTACACCAAAACAGTAGATAACTAGTATCCAATATCCTAGACACAACCACATGTTTTCACACCTATTCTAAGATTCAGGAGCAACTTACATTAGTCCTGCTCCAAACAGCAGTTATCCCAATTATCAGTATCAGACCTCAAATTCCCAAGGGCATTGTTACTTATCTCTTTTTCTGAACAGAAGTTTTGAGATCTTTCAGTGGGTCACAGGAGTACTGGTAGGTGTCTTTTTCTCCCTAGGGATGCTGATCTTCAGGATTTTCTGCTGAGTTCTAGGGTTTAACTTGAGAATGACGGATCTGAGTTGATCCAAACCACTTTACTGCTGTGGAAGTGGCTAGGATTACTGTTTGAGGGCCCTCCCAGGTGGGGCCTAAAGATGGAGAGACGGGGGAGAGATTTGACAGTATCTCCAGGACTGAACAGCTAGGAGCAGTATTTCTAATGCATGCCCCCCAAAGTTGTTGTAAGGTTTTTTTGGAAATTGGCTATAGCTGTTAAATCCTGTATTTGTGCTGTTTCTTTGTCAAGCAGGAAGTCATTAGTGAGGAATGGTCACCCATACAACATTTCATAGGGGCTTAAGCCTAAGGTCTGTGGTATGTTCCTGATCAGTAGTAAGGCTATAGGAAGTAAGGTAGGCCATAGGAAGTGGGTTTCTTAAGCTAATTTTCTAAGGTGTCTTTTGAGGATATTCTTGGTCTTTTCCACCTTTCCTGATGATTGGGGCCTCCAGGCACAATGCAAATATTGTAAACCAAGGAGCTTAGATATACCTTGAGTAACAGTTACCTTGAAGAAAGGGCCATTGTCCCTCTGTAAACTTTTGGGAAGTTCAAACCTAGGAATGATTTCAGAGACCAGGATTTTTATTACTTCTAAGGCCTTTTCTGTCCTTCAAGGGTAGGCTTCCACCTAGTTGGTGAAAGTGTCTAACCAGACCAGGAGATACTGCATGCCTCTTAATTTTGGCATGGGAGTGAAATCTAGTGCCAGTTTTCCCCAGGATATTTACCTTTACATTGTACGTCCAAGGGAACTATCTTTTTATTGAGGGGATTGTTCTTTTGACAAATTTCACATGCTTTAGTGATCTGTTCAACTGTCCTTAGGAGATTTTTGCCTTTGAATAGCTTTTGTACCATGTGATGAGTTTTATCGATGCCCAAATGAAAAGCTTGATGGAGGGCCTTATGACCTTTCACTGATCGGCCTCTGGTATGAGTGACTTTCCTTCCTATATGCAACCATCCTGAGGGGCGAGGACGGGATTCCTATGAGAGGGCCGGTTCTTTTTCAGTTTGAGAATACTGAGGTTGGATCTCTTTAAGAATCTTCCTGGATCACAGGTGCCTCTATTTTTTTTGTTAAATTTTTAAAAATACTCTCTTTTTAGTTGTAGATGGACACAATACCTTTATTTTATTTTATTTTTGAGGTGCTGAGGATTGAACCCAATGCCTCACACATGCTACGCAAGTGCTCTACCACTCAGCTACAAGCCCGGCTCCATGCCTTTATTGTTCTTAAAGGTAGCAGTTCCTTGGCTGTAGCTTTAGCTGCCTGATCAGCTAGTTTGTGGCCTTCCGCGACCTCTTCACTTCCTTCTTGATGACCCCTACAATATGTTACAGGGACTTTAGAGGGGAGACAAAAGGCAGAAAAGAGTCTGTCAATTTCCTTATGGTATTTGACAGGCGATCCATTAGATGTCAAAAAAATGTCTCTCCTTCCAAAAGCAGCATGGGTGTGAAGAACTAAAAAGGCATACTTGGAATCTGTATATATATTAACACTTTTATCCTTTGCAATTTCTAGGGTTCTGGTGAGAGCTATGAGTTCTGCAAGCTGAGCATGAGTTCCTGGTGAGGGGGGTGCACTTTCAATAGTTAGTTGTCTCTAAGGTTATTGCTACATATTCCGCCTTATGAAACTCCAGCTCCATGAAGAGCTTCCATCTGTAAAAAGAATTAGGTCAGGAGTTTCTAGGAAGGTGTCTTTTAAGTCTTCCCTAGCAGCATAGCTTTGAAGTATTACTTGTTCATAGTTATGTTCCCTTTCCTTTTCCTCCTCAGGGAGAAAGGTGGTTGTGTTTAAAGAGGGTCAGGTTTTAATTAGACAGCAGGTCCTTCAAGTAATAGTTCTTGGTACCTAAGGAGTGAGTTAGCTGAAAGCCAGATTCCCTCTGGCCTCTAGGAGTCTTACCACATTATGGGGAGTGAATATGGTTAAATCTCTTCCTAACATCAATTTGGTGGTCTTGGGGATTAGAAATGTCACTGGTGTTATTGCCTGCAAGGTTGACTATCCCTCTGCAACTACGTCTAATTCTTTGATCAAGTACCTCACAGATTGCTGTGTGGGTTCTGTACTTGAGTCAGAATTCCTAAAGCTATCTGATGTCTTTTATAGACATATAAATAAAAAGTCTGTCCACTGGGGAGGCTCAAAGGAGGTGCTTCAGGTAGTGCCTCTCTAAGTTGGTCAGAGGCCCACTGTTGTTCAGGTTCCCATTCCCAAAGATGAGTATTTGAATTTTGAGTGTTTTTTTATTAACTGATATAGAGGATGGGCTATTGCCCCATAACCTGGGATCCACAGGCTACAAAACCCTGTAAACCCCAAAACCCTCTTAGTTGCTTAAGAGACCCAGGCAACAGGAAGGAGGAAATGGGTTTAATCCTTTCCTCTCCTAACATTCAAATTCCCCTGCTAAGCACTAATCCCAGGTATTTGACAGATAGCTGGCAAAGCTGGGCTTTACAGTTAGAGACCTCATATCCTTTTCTGCCAGAAAATCAAGTAATGCTTTGGTACTCTTCTGTGAGATTTCTTCTGTTGGGGCACAGAGGAGAAGGTCATCCACTTATTGAATGACCTTTGTTTGTGGATGGCTGAACTGGAAAAAAATCCTGAGCTAGGGCTTGTCTAAACAAGTGTGAGCTATCTCTAAACCATTGGGGTTAAACAGTCCAAGCGAACTAAGTGGATTGGTCAGAGGGGTCTTTAAATGCAAATAAAAACTGGGAGTTGGGGTGTAAGGGAATGCAAAAGAAGGCATCTTTTAAATTTAACATTGAGAACCAATCAGAGTCCTCTGGAATTTGAGATAGTAAAGTATAAGGACTTAAGGATTACTGAGTGAATGGGGAACCACTGCTTCATTTACCAACCAAAGCTCTTGGACTAATCTCCATTCCCCACTGGGCTTTTGTAGTCCCAAAATAGGAGTACTGCAAGGGCTATTGCAAGGTACAGAAGGTCCTGTATTTTTAAGTTATCTATTATAGTTTGTAACCCTTTCTTTGTTTCTGGTCTTAAGACATACTGCTTCTGATGTGGGAAGGAGATGGGATCCTTAGGTGGATTTTAACAGAAGTCGCTCCTTTCTTCCTATTTTGCCTTGAGTTGCCTATGCTTCTGCATTAATGTTAGTCTCCATCAGTGGTAGACAGAGAATTCATCCTGGTACCATGAGAATGGTTGGGTACACACCAGCTAAAAAGTCCTTCCCCAGTAAAAGGGTTGAGCTCTCAGGCATGATTAAGAAAGAATGCATAAAAAGAATACCATCCCATTCACAGCATAGGGGTCTTGAGAAGCTTCTAGTTAGGGGTCTTCCAGACATTCCTTGTATAGTTATGGAAGTGTTGAGAGAAGACCAAGATTTGAAAATGGGGCAGAAAAACTGGCTCCAGGTCCAAAGGGAAACTAACTTCCTTTCCCTCTGTGATCATGGTCACTCGAGGTTCCCTTATGGACATGACAATCAGAGAAAGGGGAGTCACTGAGGGAAGCCCTGGGCCTCCTCAGTCCTGCTGCTGGACCATCAGTAAAGCATCTGAACCTGGGACCCATCACCTCCAAGTACATCTAACTTCCAATGGTCCCCCTTACAAACAGGACAAGGTTTGGGAGTCCACCCCCACCCCGACTTCCAGGGGCAATCCTGCTTGAAATATCCTTTCTGCCCACAACTAAAGCAAGCAGAGGTAGACTTCCTTTCTCTTGAGCCTAACATTGAGTTGACCTCCTCCGATGCAGCCACTAGGGCCACTATTTTTCTTTTGTGCTATTCCTCCTTCCATTTAGTTTCCTTCTGATCTTGATTGTAAAAAAATCTTATTGGCTATTTTAAGATTATTATCCAGAGCATTATCAGGTTCTCGGGGGGGCTCTGGGGTTTCCTTCTAATGTCTGAAGCTGACTAGGTTACAAAGGCATCTTTTAAGATCAACTGACGCTCCACAGACTGGTGTAGTTGGTCAAAGCTCCCTATGTGTTTTTAAGAAAGCAGAGGGGGTCTCCCTGAGCAACCTGAGAAAACTTGAGAGTAATTTAAAGATTTAGTGTAAATCCTCCTGAGCCATTCTATAATACAGGGGCTGAAAATGTTTGTTTCTAGTCCCCTATGGAAGTGCTAGGGTCCCAGAGGGGGTCATCCTGGGATACTGCTTGTCTTCCTGTGGGGGAAATGTTCATTTCCTTGGCCAGTCAGGAAATCCCTGTTCCCAATGGTTGCGTGTAATTCATCTCCAGATACCTCAGCAGCCTTGTAGGGCTGCCATCTTTTCATTTGAAGTCAGGGTTTTAATAAGAATCAACATAACGTCTTTCATGCTAGGTTAAAAGTTTGAGTTAGTTCCTGAAAAACCTCAAAATAGCTGTCAGAGTCATCTGAAAATTTCCCTACATCAGCCTTTATCTGCTTTAAATCATGTAAAGAGATGGAGCATGTAGTCTGGTGGGTCTCCCATCTAGGCCCCTACCTGCTTCTCTCAAAGGCAGAAGGGAGGGATAAATATGGGGTATTTCCTAGGGATCTTGGACATCTCAGGGGTCCCTGGATAGGAAAGCAGTTATGTAGTGTATTGTTCTTTTTGAAAGGGAGAATTCCTTCCCAGATTTAGTCCTAAAGTGAGAGTGGCACTTTTTTTTTTTTTCCCATAATTTGGGGTTGTTCCTTAAAGCAAAGAAGGCCTACACCTAAGGGACTTCAGACCATTTACTCTCTTCTTTGCAAAATAGGTCTAACTGTAAGATGGTATTATAATTGATATTTCCCTCTGGATGCCATTTCTCCCCACACTCCAGGTTATACTCAGGCCAGGCTCATTGTTTAGAGTTTCTGGGTCAATCCAATCTCAACTATTTAAGACACATTCTAAGGGTGTGTGGACAGCAGAGGGAGTATTTCCCATCTGTAAGATAAAAAAGGAAGAACAAGGCATCCCCTGGTGTTCCTTCCCTTTCTCAGGAGCCAGCAAGGTAAATTGTTGTGGCCCATCAGATTAGTTGCTCTTTTCGATGTAGCCCTGCATCCTGTGAGTCCCTGTCTATTATGATAAACCTTGACCTGCCTGTGTTGAGACTACCACTAGCTAGAAAATTTCTAGAGGGACAATCAGCCTGTTGGTTACTCAAGGGTTACTCTAAGGTCAAACCTCACACTGACACACCAGAACCCAACCCTCCATGCATCAAATCAACAAGGTCTTCTCAAACACGAATTTACTCCCATCAAGACAATCTCCTGCATCCACCACGTCACCACCACTCAGGCAAACCACATCTCAAAGAATCAGGGCCCACACCTGTTCCAAAGTCCCCAAATGACCACTACTTAACTGGCTAAACAAAACAACCATCATTTTAGGCCACCACAACACAGTTGACACACCAAATATATGCAACCAGAGACATGCACACACCTGAGAACCACACCTGAGAACCATTTATGCCACCTGAGAACCCCATCCAAGCACCAACATCAAAGTCCACAAAATGAAAGCCGCCGTGGACTTAACACAGGCAAGGAAACCATCCTGCATGTACCAGCACTTACAAGCCTCCCCTCCACAAACCCCCACACCAACACTTGGACAAAACTCCTGGACAAACATACCCAGCCCCTAGATGTATACACACCTCCAGTCACACACACAAAGGCCATTGACCAGACTGCTAAAACCCCAAACAATAGCCAGTCATGAAGCAATCACTTAAAAGACCCCAAAAGAAGTATGAACTTAAACCTTCCAAGTTCCAGCCTCCCAAGCAACAAAAGCCCAAGATACACAAGAAATCATCCTGACAATTAAGAGCAGACCACAGCTCCAAGAAACCACTGCCAATTCAAAAAAGAACCAACCCTGTCCTGTACCAGAACACCAAAACTTGACCCCAGAAAAACCCCAATGTTAACCAACTGTGCTAATCATAGCCAGTTAAATCACATACACAAACTTTTTGAGATTTATCTTCCACAAACCATCCACAACTTTCTTAGACATTCTATAGTTTGTTTACATCCTTAGTTTTGTACTTACCATACAATATACTTTGATTCTTTCAACTTTTCCTAGCAAAATATGTCTCCATGCCTATAACTTTCTTTCATCTCTTTCCTACTTGGTGACCCTTTCACATCCTGAAATAATCCTTACGAAATTCCCAAATATCAATCCTTTCTACAAAACAAAGCACTTTAATAAAACAGCCGAAACTCCCCACATTCCCTGCCCTTTCCCACAGCCTGGACATGGAGACAGGCCTGATAATGTTCTGGGTGGTATACCCAATTAAGGAGAGCAAACAGGTGGTTCCCTTCTACTAGAAGAGACATAAAGTCACTGATTATGATTAGTTTGAATTACACCTTGCATCATAGGGTCTAGCCTAGGAGCTGTTAAAAGAACTGAGGCAAGAAACCTGCAAAATTGGTGCCTCAGAAGAAGTTTCCAAGGATATGATTGGGGTTTGAGTTCCAGGATTTGAAAATTCCCAATAGCCTTATCTACAGGTCCTTGCGAAACCACAGAGGTTCCGGGGGCATATTAAGAAACCTGGGTTTAGGTGGGATTGGTGGGGGGTGGCGACAGAGAGATAGAGATGGAGATTGATTTTCAGCAGAGGAGTAGAGAAGGGAGACAGATGGCTTGGCTCATGGTCTGGGGATTAGTGAGTTGCCTCTTTCCTAAAGACTTCAGATCAACCAAGACTTCGTTTCTGAATTCAAGATACATGGAGTAAGGGTGCCCTCCACCCCCGAGCAGAATCAACTAGAAAGTGAGAGGCAGACGCTTGAACCAATCCAGTTGACCTGGTTTGTGTTCCACAGAGAAAAGCTGAAGCAGAGCTTGACCAACAGTCCTCCATCAGAGACAAAGGGGATTGATTAACCTTCCAATAAGCCTGTCATCCATGTCTTCAGACCAGCATCCATGCTACTAGTTCCCCTGGTGTGTTTTACTCACCCTTCTGAGGAGCCCCAAGGAGCCCCCAAATCTGAGACGCCCAGCAGCAAGGTGTAGGTTCTTTGTCTTGTGGATCCAAAGAATGAGACCCTCGGACAATAGTTGGTAAAGTGACAGAATTTATTTCTTTCTTGAAACAGAGAGGAAGCGCTGCTCCCATAAGGGAGAGGTCCCAAATGGGTCCCTGCATAGCTACTGTCCAGCTATGTTATTGTTGGAGGTGACATATAAAGTTATTGGTTGATGACGTTTGGGAAGGGGAGTTTCTTCATCTAATCAGAGTGAGACACTCAGCGATCATCCAATCAGGATGTTAATCATATGCTGTTCATGTGCCTGTTCACATGCTATCTGGCCCATCAGATAATCTGTATAGGGGAGGTTGCAATGGAGGTCTTCCCCCACCCCAATCAAGTTTCTAGCTCCTGCTCCCAGCCTCAACACAAATTAAAAACCATTTAGAACAATGTTGTGGGCACCGAGTCATATTATATCCCGCTTCCCTCCCTCCCTGGTGGGAAACAAACCACCCTTTGTGAGTTCCTGTCTAGGGAAAATGAGCTAGAGTTTCATCCCATCAATTATAAACTGAATGTCACTACTTTGTAAAACTCAAGTCTTGACTTATGTTAAGCCTGCAGTTCCCAAACTCTTCGAAATTACCCGGACATCTCTTTTAAAAAATATGTTGTGCTTTTAATTGGCCTGGGCTGCAATTTGGACATGCCGAAGTTTTAAAACCCCAGCGATTCTCTCGTGCAGCCAAGTTTGGGTACTACTGTATTAAAGATTTGGCGAGGTGGCAGGGAGTATTTTCAAAAAGAAATCGAAAAGACAATTATCTCCTTTGGTCTTTTTGAAACTAATCATAGCATTAGCTAGTTTTCTCCAAAAACACACAAAACAATAGGTTGCTTGATAAATAGGAATTCCCAGCAACCCTAACAAAACTTTGAGATGCCTCAAGGCAGTATAAGACTTTCTTCTCAACAGAGCAAACATCCTTCTTACCAAAACACCAAACTTCCACATCTAAAGAGCGAATGAACTACAAACGCCACTCCGAACTTGCAGGACGCGCTCCCAGCCCCAGAAGGAAACCTACCCCCGCAATCGCCCACCAACACTCGCCAAGGTCCTGCGGGGAAGAGAGCTCAGCAAGCCCTTGGGTGTCGGTCCTGGAGCACCCAGCCACACACCGGTCCCCCTGGACCCCGCCCGCGGCGCCTCAATAAAGTTACTTGGGGGAAGTTTGCTCCCGTTCCCAACAGTGCGCCGCTCAGGGCCAGGGGGTGCGGCCGCCGCCCGCCGCCGCCACCTGCAAGGCGCCAAGGCTTCCCGGCCGCGCCCCCTCCTTAGACCTAAGCCCCCTCCCTGAACCTGCGCCCCCTCCTGAGTCGCGCACCCAGCTGGCTGGAGCCCGAGCGGGTTCGCCTCGCCCTTCCGTGAGGTCGCTGGGCTGCAGCCGACCCTGCCCCTCGCCCGGGGCGCCCCACCTAGAGCTCCCTCGGGAAGCCCGTGGGCACGGCCAGCACCTCGCGAACCGAAGCGAGGGTCCCACCCAGGAGCCCATGCATGCTCTGGCTCGAGGTGGGCGGCCAACCCGCTGCCCCCGGCCGGGCCCAGGCGCAGTTGGACACTCGGGCAGGCGGCCGGGCGCGCGCCCCTGACCCGGCGGTCCGGCGCTGCGCACGCGCGGAGGCGCCCGCCCGCTCGCCCGCGGCGCCCTCACTCACCGCCCGAGATCCTCGTCGCCTCGGGCGTCGCCGCCGCTCGCCACCTCGGCCCGGTGCCCGCTCCTCAGGCCCCGGCCGGGGCACTCAGGGATGCAGCGCCCGGCGGGCTCGGCGGGCACCCGCACGCAGGGCACGCTCCCCGCGACCGCGCGCGCGCGCCCGTGCGCCGGGTGGGGGCGGGGCGGCGCGCCCGGAGGCGGCCCTGGATACAGAGCATGCGCAATGCCTGCCTCGTCTTCAGGTCGGAGGAGAGGGCGGGCATCCTAGACCCGTGGAAGGGAGGAAGGTGCGGGTACTTAGCGGTTTTTCCTCGCAGGAAGGCGTATTCCCCCTCGTCCGACTAACTGCAGTTTTGTTCTCTGGTTTATGTCTCAGTTAATGTATCAAACATTTATTGAGCACCTACAGTGACAGGGTAGGGCATCCTCCAGCAATGGGGGGTAGACTGCATTTGACTTTAGGACTCCTTTTTAGACACTGGTTTCAGCTCTTTTTTTAAACAGATGAGAAGAGTGCATGAATGGAGATCACGCATTACCTAAAACTGCAAACTTTAGTCCCACTTAAACGATCTCGAAACTTCATTGAGAAATGGAAGGATAAGCAGAGCCCGAGTCAGCAGTTAATTTCGTCTGGTGAGAAAGATGAACACAAAGGCATTAAGTAGCAAAATGGTCAAAGAATATGTGTGCCCATGAGTCCTCTGGGGACAAGTTTAGCCCGACTGTTGTTCACAGTGAAGGGTTGAAAGACTGGAAAGTAGTTGAAGCTCATCTGGAAATAATCTTTAACGCTTAGCTCAAAACCAAATGCAGAATTTAGGAATATAAAGTGAAGACAAAAGACTTGAAATGCCACAATGTATCGGAATATAGTATTGGAAGGGTTATAAGTAGTGGAACCTTAAATTCAATTGTTTGCATCAAGAACAGAAATGATGGAAAAGTTTCTGGATTATGAAGGACAAGGTGACTCAGCTTCTGTCACTGCTTTTTTCAAGGAGTTGTCTATCATGACAAGCATATGCCTCATTAGAATAGATGGTCATCTTTGGTTATGTTTCTATCAATAGATAAAAGACACCTCAACAATATACAGCCACGGTCACTAAATGTTTCCTAGCATGAGTTTGTCTCTAGAAGAGCATATTTCTGCTTAATTGAAAAACCATTACTTCAACAGACATCTGGGCTTTGGAAAACAAAAACCACTTTTATAGAGTCCAGATGTCCCGTAATAAACTCTCTATTGGTATCCAAATATCTCTGAGCCTTACTGTGCACATCTGTAGCGTGGGATCATAATATTTACCCTGTATAATGGTGATTTTTATGTGTCAACTTGGCTAAAGCATTGTACCCAGATGGTCAAACATTATTCTAGATGTTTTTTATTGAATGTATGTTTTAGATGAGATTAACATTTAAAAGGGTAGACTTTGAGTAAAGCATGAGACATCCTCTATAATGCATGAGACTTATCCAAGTCATTTGAAAGCCGTAATTGGAAAAGACAACCTTCCCAAAGCAAGACAGAATTCTTCCAGCAGACACAGCCTCTAGTTTGCAAGTCTTCCCTGGTTTCTGGACTGGCAGCCTAACCTGCAATTGCCAAGATTATACGATCAGGTGGGCCAATTTCTTAAAATAATCTCTCTCTCTAGATACACATATTCTAAACAATGTATATCGATACCCATATACATGTACATAGTGATACACATGTTGATATACATACATATGCATAATATATATATCAATATATGTATATATGTGTATCTAGAATATCCTTTACACACACCTACATATATATTTCTTTTAGAATATGTATGTAGATATATACCTTTTAGAATATATATATATTTTAAGAATATGTATACAGATACATATTCCATAAAAGCACATACACATGTTGTTATAGTTTGGATCTATAGTGTTCCCCAAAGGCCCTTTGTTGGAGGCTTGGTTCCCAGCTAGTGACTCTATTGGGATTTGGTGGAAAATGTAGGAGGTGGGGCCTAGTTAGACGAGGTGGGTCACTAGGGGCATGCCTTTGAAGGATGTATTTTGTCCCTAGAACCTCTCTCTCTCCCCCTGTCTCTCTCACCTCTCTCCTCCCACTCTCTCCTTCCCTCCCTCCCTCCCTCCTCCGCCCCTTTCTCTCTCTCTACCTCTGTGCTTCTTGGCCACCCTGAGGTGAGCAATCTGGCCACACATTCTTGGCATCATGATGTTCTGCCTTGCCTCATGCTCAAGCAATGGAGCCAGGTGACCAGGGAAACCTTTAAAGTAAAAATATTAATCAGCTGGGCAGTGGCACGCACCTGTTATCCCATCAGCTTGGGAGGTTGAGGCAGGAAGATTGTGAATTCAAAGCCCTCCTCAGCCACAACAAGGTAATAAGCAACTCAGTGAGACCCTGTCTCTAAATAAAATACAAGATAGGGCTGGGGATGTGGCTCAATGGTTCAGTACCCCTGAGTTTAATCCCCAGTACAAAAAAAAAAAATCAATATAAATCTTTCCTCCTCTGTGCTGATTTTCTCAGGTGTTTTGTCACAATAATGGAAAGCTGTGCAATGCGTATGTATATTAATTATATGTATCTGTAACACACATACGTATTTAAAAATAAAAAAAACCAGCAGGTCCAGAATTGAGGCATCCATACTAAAGTTCCACAACACCACACTAAAACCCAAGTTATTTACTTGTATGATATGCCCTTCGGAGAAATCAGCATGGAAATAAAAGCCAAATCCTATTGAGCCAAGAAGATTTTGTTACACCCCTATGAGAAAGTAATCTTCAGACAACCAGTCCTCTATTTGTTCCTTGTTTCTTCTTTTCTCTACCAATAGTACTCACCCATTCTGTTAGCTCCTTGGAGCACCTTTCTGTTTCATAGACTGGTTGCTGCTCTGTTCATAAATCATTAATAAAAGACAACTGAATCTTTGAAACTCAATTTGTGGAAATTTTTTCTTTGATACACACATATAAAAAATGCATCCTGTGGTCCCTGTTTCTATGGAGAATACTGGTGAGTACACCTTGGAAGTTTTTAAAAATACGCAAATTAATTCTGATCAGTAAAACAAGCATTATAATCTTTAACTTGCCAGGTTATGAAAAATGAAATAAAAGTGAGTGAAGCACCCAGTTCATAGCAGGATCTGAATAAATGGCAACTACTATTGCTTGTGAATGAGCACTGGAGGCAAAAACTGAAGACGGGGGGGAAGGTACTATGAAAGTGTTTTCTCAGTTCATCAACAATATATATGTAAAAAACAAATTCAAGAGGTTAAAAAAAATGTGTATCATTTCTAGCTCTGGCAAACTGAAAAGGTGGTACATATATATGCTTTAGCCACTTGCAAATAAGTGACCTAAAGAGCCATTGTAACAGTGGTCCACTTTATGCTTTGAATGTAGAACCTGCTGCTCTGCCACGGTGACTTATATTTGAGAGGACTTATTTCTCTTTCTGTCTTCCTCCTCCCTAATCTCTCCCCACCCCTAATCTCAGGGCAAACAGAATTACCTTTCTTCCTCAGCCTAGGCAGAGCTATCTGTCCTTGAGCACACACACACCACAGGAAGGAACTAATTCAGACTTGGGGATGGTGCAAGATGTGGAGAGTAAGTCCAAGGACATTTCCTCTATCTGCAGCTGTTCCCCCACTTGCCTTGTCTGGGGTAAAATTGAAACCTTTGTCATTTAAAAGCCCAGGCCACAGTCAGAGGGAAGGAACACAAAAGAAACTGGCACCTGACTGGCACGTGACTCCCCACCCTAATGGATCAGGTGACACCCAATATAAGGAACCCTAGGAGCTACCCTCCTGTCCCTCCTTAAATAAAGCCTATAAAACCCAGACCTTTGCTTTAATCTACCAGCCATTTTCTGCCTGGAAAATGAACCATATCAGGTGTTTGACCCTTTGACTCCACTGCTGAATAAAGAAGAGCTTGCTGATCTGAGGTCTGCTTCCTTTCTCCCACTTTAGTCATTTGTGTACCATTTGTGCTTACAGATAAGTGGTACCAGAAGATCTCAGAAATGACTGTCTCCCAAACTAACAGGTGAATTACAACTCCAACAGAGAACACTTGGAATATAGCCTTTGAATCACCTCTTTAAAAGCCCTCTGTACCTGCTAAGGAGCAGAATCACAGCCTCAGGGAAAGGGGTCCCCCTGTGTTTCTCCTTTATTAGCAAAGTAATAAAACTTCTTTTCCCCTTTTCTCAACCTGTGTCCTCATTATTGGATTGGCATCAGGACATGGAACCAGTTTTTTGGTAACATCATTATCCTGAAGATAGAGCAAAGTTGTACTCTAAAACACCAAACATGCAAAGCACAGACATGAATCACTTCTGAAGATTTTATTCTAATTTAAGTTCCCGCTCAGTTCACTCTACTTGATTCTAGGAAGGAAAACCTAAGAAGAGCTTACTTTTGAATAATTCTCAATATCTCAGAAGAGTTGCATGATACAGCACTCAATCCACTTCAGTGTATTTATTGAATCCCTTCTGGGAAAGCCTATAGCTATGAAGAGTACGCAAAAATGGTTAAAATATTCCATTTATTCTACAAATATTACAATTTTGTTATATGCTAATCTATGTTCTTGTTCTCAGGGAATTTATCAAATGGACTCAGGGTACAAATTCAATGCAATTCCAATTAAAATCCCAATAACGGACCTCATAGAAATAGAGCAAGCAATCATGAAATTCATTTGGAGGAATAAGAGACCCAGAATTGCTGAAGCAATTCTTAGCAAGAAGAGCAAAGCAGGAGGTATCACAATACCAGACCTTCAACTATTCTACAAAGCAATAGTAACAAAAACAGCATGGTATTAGCACCAAAATAGACAGGTAGATCAATGGTACAGAACAGAGGACACAGAGACAAACCCACATAAATATAGGAATCTCATACTTGACAAAGGAGCAAAAAACATACAATGGAGAAAAGATAGCCTCTTCAACAAATGGTGCTGGGAAAACTGGAAATCCATATACAGCAAAATGAAACTAAACCCATATCTCTCACCCTGTACAAAACTCAACTCCAAATGGATCAAGGACCTAGAAATTAGACCAGAGACCCTGCACCTAATAGAAGAAAAAGTAGATCCAAATCTTCATCATATCAGCCTAGGACCAGATTTCCTTAACATGACTCCCAAAGCGCAAGAAATAAAAGCAGGAATCAGTGATTGGGATAGAGTCAAACTAAAAAGCTTTTTCTCAGCAAAGGAAACAATCAGCAATGTGAAGAGAGAGCCTACAGAGTGGGAGAAAATCTTTGCCACACACACTTCAGATAGAGCACTAATCTCCAGAATATATAAAGAACACAAAAAACTTTACCCCAAGAATACAAATAACCCAATCAATAAATGGCCTAAGGAAATGAGCAGACACTTCACAGAAGAGGATCTACAGGCAATCAACAGATATATGCAAAAATGTTCAACATCCCTCGTAATAAGAGAAATGCAAATCGAAACTACCTTAAGATTTCATCTCACCCCAATTAGAATGTCTATTATCAAGAATACAAGCAACAATAGGTGTTGGCGAGGATGTGGGGAAAAAGGTACACTCATACATTGCTGGTGGAGTTGCAAATTGGTGCAGCCACTCTGGAAAGCAGTGTGGAGATTCCTTAGAAAACTTGGAATGGAACCACCATTTGACCCAGCTATGGCTCTCCTTGGCCTATACCCAAAGGACTTAAAATCAGCATCCTACAGTGATGCAGCCACATCAATGTTTATAGCAGCCCAGTTCACTATAGCTAGATAGTGGAACCAACTTAGATGCCCTTCAATAGAGGAATGGATAAAGAAACTGTGGTATATATACACAATGGAATATTATTCAGCCTTAAAGAAAAATAAAATTATGACATTTGCAGGAAAATGGATGGAATTGGAGAAGATCATGTTAAGTGAAATAAGCCAATCCCAAAAAATCAAAGGCCGAATGATCTCTCTTATAAGTGGTTGATGACACATAGGGTGGGGTGAGGGGAGGCATGGGAAGAATGGAGAAGGGATGGATTGTATAGAAGAAAATGATGTGGGAGGGGGCGGGGAAGAAAAGATAATCAAATCAGACAAACATCTATACCCTATGTATATGTATGATATATGCAAATTGTATGATTCTACTTTATGTACAACCAGAAAAATGATAGTTGTACTCCATCTGTGTACAATGACCTAAATTTTTTTTAAAAAAAGATTCAATTCCAAAAATAAATAAATAATGACTATAATTATAATTTAAGGCAGAATTGGACAAGTGCATAAGAGGAACATATAAGATTTGGTCAATTGTACTTCACGTAGGTAGTTAGAGCTGGGATCTCACTCTCCTGACATGGCTCCTTTGTGATTCCCAATTTTGCATATTTGGATTTGATGAAAACAAATGAAGTACACCAAAACTTTTGAAAAAGTTTTGAGAAAGTTGATAAATATCAAATAAGTTAACTTTCTCATTCCACTGACATTTGCTTTTGAACTCAGAGGATATCAGAAGAGAAGGTAAAACAGGAGAGGCACATTCCATTCAGATCTAAAACCTTTCCTTTATTTTCTCTTTCTTTGTGGCCTTGGCTATTATATTTAAAGGGAATTTAAGTTTAGAGTAAAAACAATTGATAATAATAATAATAATCTTCCTGTTTTCATGGAGTTTTATGAGGAAAAAAATATAAAATTAACATAAAAATAAAAGGCAGAATTGGGTTTTATACTAGGACAGTGAGTTGGAAACCATTACCATGGGGTCAAAGAAGTAACGAATCATATTAGTTCTGTGGCCAGTGCTGCTATGAGGTGACATCTTTTTTCCTTTTAGCTAAAAATTAAATATTCCATTTGTGGAATAAACCAACTCCAGGACTGACAAAAAAATAAATTATTTGAGGGAAAACGCACGACATTTTAGTAACCTTTAAGTAATCAGGATGATATTTTTTTTGCAGAACTTGTGAGTATATTCATTCCTTGAGTCTTGCCACAGTAACTGGGAAATAAATTAATCTAGGGTTAAAGGAAATCCTGCACTAGAAGAAGAAGAGTTTTAATAAATTGAAAGAAATGCCCTTAAGCTATGGATGATAATTATCATCTGATGAATAATAGTGGTAATAATAATAGATGTGAAATAAGTTAAAATCATATCCTGGACCAGATTTTTTAAAAATTACAAACACATACTCTAGAAAGTTGCCTTATAAATTTAACTAATGTGCTAGTTCTAAATGATTTTAAATTAAATTTAAAACACAATTAGCCCTACACTATTTTTGCGCAACCCTCTCCTTTCCATGGTCTTTTTTTTTCTTAATTAATGCTATTCAAAAACGTTCAAACAGATCAGTTTCACAAGAAGAATGTTGTCTCTTCACTCAGTAGAGAAAGCAATGTAGGTGCTTCTTACCACAAGAATATTTGATCATGAAAAAATCAAACTTAACAAAATCAGTAGCAAGCACAGTATTGATTATGCTTTACAGGTTCTATCTCCCTCTTTCCTTTAGTATTTTATCCCATTGACAAAATGTGATTGATTGAAACATTTCAACGAGATGATTTTTGCACATTTTAATTATAACTGTACCTCAAATCCTACATAAACTTTGCATAAGTACATTTACAAGATTAAATAGAATACATTCATTAAAATTAAATTCACATAAATTATTTTGCATAAGCAAAAACAAAAATATTTGCTTAAGCAGAATAATCTCTCTATTCTGTTGTTATTTTTTCTTTTTCTTTTCTGTGTGTGTGTGTGTACCAGAGATTGAACCTAAGGGCACTTAGACACTGAAACACATGCCCAGCCCTTTTGAATTTATTTTTTAAATTTTGAGACAGGGTCTTACTATGTTGCTTAGGGCCTCTCTAAGTTGCAGAGGCTGGCTTGAACTTTTGATCCTCCTGCCTCAGCCTCCCAAGTCACTGGTTTTATAGGTGTGTGTCCCTGTGCCCAGCCTTTATTTTTTCTTTAAAAATGAACCTCCTATAGAATGTTATATCTTGTTTTTGTGAATGTAAACACATACTTCATTAAGTAAATTCTTGTAAAATTATGTGTTCATTAAAATAATTATTTCTATTTGTCATATTTCTAGGTTAGTGAGGCAATCTAGAGCAGTGCTCTTTAATTGAAAGAAACGTGAGTCACAAATGCAAGCTACATAATTAAAGTTTCTAGTAGTCACATTTTAAAATAAAAAGGTACAATTGACTTTAATAATTTATTTTATTTAACCTATCAAAATATTATCATTTGAACTTATAATAAATTTAAAAAAATATTATTGATATGTTTTACATTTTTTTCATACTACACTTTCAAACTCTAGTGTATTATTTTCCTTTAGAGCTTATCTTATTCAGACTGGCCACATTTCAAATACTTACGAGGCATTTGTGACTAGCGACTAACATCTTGTATAGCATAGACCTAGGACTGAGTTATTAGTTACCACAGTTGGCTGTGCATTGGAATCACCTGAGAAACTTGTAACTTTTTTTTTTTTTTTATCTGTACCACTGTCCCATGATTCTGTCACATTTGGTTACTACCTGGGCATTTTGGCTTTTTGAAAAACTGTTCAGAACTACATAAATCTGAGAATCACTAGTGTCACTTTTTTTTTAAAGAAGCACATCAAATCTTTCATATTAAGAAATCCATAGCAATTATTCTTGTATTTTCCTTACTTGAAACTATCATCATTTGGAAATGATACTGAAATATATACTAGTGGATATAACATATATAGCCTATATCGTATATGTTCATCACTAGTGCACTTTAACACAATTTACTAATTGCTTATAACATTCCAATGCTTTGGTTAATCTGGCCATAAATTCAAATGTAACATGGATAATTCCAGACTCAGATTTAATCTCAATACTTGATGTGAGTTACTGAATATTGACACTTCTGTATAAGTTTGGTCACGTAGGAAAAAAAATTTCCCCTGCCCTCTTGAGTTCAGTGTTCAGCAATCTGTGAATTAAACTGAAATTCCCAAACAGGAAAATAGAGTGTATTCATATGCACATGAGAATGCATGAAGGAATGACTCTCTAAACATCTAAGGATGTGAGTTTCTATGCATAACTTCAGGGAAAGCTGGAGAAAGGACTATTATGGGAAAAACAGATGGGTTTCTAGGAAAACCAATTTGGGGTGATACCATGATCGATCAATCTATCTATCTATATATCTATTTATTTATTTGTTTATTTATTTATTGTGGTGGTGGGGATTGAACCCAGGGTCTTGTGCCTACAAGGCAAGCACTCTACCAACAGAGCTATATCACCAGTCCCCCACAATTTATTTTTTATTTTTATTTTGTTTTATGCATTTAATTAGTTTATTTGTCATTATTTGAGATGGTCTCACTATGTTGCCCAGGCTGGCCTCCCATTCCTGGACTCAAGTGATCATCCTGCCTCAATCTTCCCTGTAGCAAGGACCACAGGTGTGTGCTACTGTGCTTGGCCAATGTAAAATAAAAGTTTGTGATATTGTTAGAGTATACAGGTGCAAGTGGTCTTCCCCATCTTTTGATTTAACTCCCCTGCAAAGAGGGTATTCATGGCAACCTCATTCCCAGAAGTTTCTGCTTTTACTGTGGTGAGTGGAGCTCTGAGAAGGTTTCCTTCTGTTTCTGTTAAATCTGAAGTGTATTTATTATTAACATTGATCTTGGTATCAATTCTGGGGTTCCAAGTGGATCCCATAGTTGTCTGGATTCTTTTATTTTACAATTGTTCAGCAAATCTCCTAATAGAGACTGTGCTTCTGACAGTGACTCATGAAATCTTTCTATCATGACCACATTTATTTGATGTGTTAATTATTGTGTTCAAATCCCACATCCTAAGTTAAAGAACTGACCCTCATTATAATAAATATTTCCCATCTAGTTTTCTCCTCTAGCAATTATTGATTATCTATGCCTAATATATCAGGCATAGCTAATACTGCTGAGTAGTAACCCATCACAGGATTTAGTGGGCTTCCATCAATCATCTTGCCAATCTGAAAGGCAAGTCAAGGCATACCAAGTATAAGAACAAAATTTATTCAAGCCAAAATGAGGATGGCCATCAGGGGAGAAAACAGGAATTCTAGTTGCCCAGAATAAGTACTTCCAAAATGGTATCTGAGCAGATCTGGGTTTTTCTCTGAAATGTCTTTATTTTAAATTGAAAGAACAAGAAAATTATGGCAATTGCATTGTTCAACAAGAACAGCACAGGGCGTCCTCAGTCATTTACGTTATACATTCCAGGTTAGAATTGTGATAAGCAGGAAAAGACTTTTTTTACTGGGGTTATTTATTATGTTTATGGCGTCAAGGAGTCCACAGAAACCTGCTGTGCTAGGTCAGCGTGACCTGCATGACAGTCATGTTTCTCCCAGGGCTAAAGAATTTTGTGACCTCATTATTGTGACACTTCAAGTCCTTTCTCAATCTTTATTACTTTCCTCAAGTCTGTGGATCTGTTGGGTAGTTCTGATTCTGGGAAGGTCTACACTAATGTCTCAGTCATCCACATTTAGATGGTGAGTTACTTGGAGGCTGGTTAGTGGGGGACAGTTTCAAACAAAACAACTCTTCTCTGCTCCATGCAGTCTCACTAATCTGAGATCAAACCTGAGCTAGCCTACTGAACAATGAGGGACCACCTGGAACAGAAATGGACCAGTACATTTCCAGAGCCTGGATTGTGTCAAGTCTTCACTGTCTCCTTGGCCAAAGCAAGTCTCTTGGGCAAGCCCAGAATCAGTAAAGGAGACAAAGGCAGTGGATATAAGAATTAGTGCATTCAAACTACTATACATGGTGTTTATTCAAATAGTCCTATCATGTTTTATTCTATCCATTTCCAGTTACAGTCACGCAGCAACGTTATCTTAGTTATTAAGGTATTGAGAGTCTCTCCTTTTTGTAAGCCGGATCTCTCCTTCTCTAAGTTTAATTAGTTTTCTTTTTCATTTTTTAGGATTATTTTTCATACTTCAGTCATTTTTTACACTTTTAAAATCTCCTTTTAAATTTGCTTATGTGGATAGAAAATAAATACAATGTTTGATCAATTAAGCAAGCTGTAAATAGATGCAATATGTTTAAAAGACTTTATGTATTGCCTTGGGTTCCAAAAATGTTTTAAGCCCTATACATTTTGTCAAAATTCTAAGCCTGGTTTCAATAAAATTAGATAAATAAATCATTCATAGCATACAATATTAATAAATGTTCCCCTCCTACCTGCCCATTGTCCATTCAACATTTGTGGTGTACAAGTGTGTTTTTGATTGTATTCCTTCTCAACTGATGGCTCAATTCATCATTTAAAACCTGTCCATATGTGCAACACCCTGGGTTTGATCTCCAGTACACATACCCCCAACAAAACATCACACACACACACACACACACACACACACACACTTTTCTGGTTGAATTTTGAGAAAAACAGGAAGAGTTATATACAGGTTCTTACATGCATTACAGTTAAAGAAATTGTATTTTATCCATCTTCAAAATAACTGAGCTATGGTTTAAGAATAGAACAAATTGTAGTTCCTTCTTTTTTTTTTTGGAACCGGGGATTGAACACAGATGCACTCAGTCACTGAGCCACATCTCCAGACCAATTTTGTATTTTATTTAGAGACAGGGTCTCACTGAGTTGCTCAGTGCCTTGCCCGTGCTGAGCTGACTTTGAACCTGCGATCCTCCTGCCTCAGCCTCCCAAGCCGCTGGGATTACAGGCATGAGCCACCATGCCCTGCTGTAGTTCCTTCTTAAGGGTCACTTATTTGGCATCTGGAGTTTCACAGTTCTCTAGGATTTTTTGTTCTTTTTCCCTTTAAGCAGGCATTGTAAATTATATGTTATGATATTAGAACCTTGTAAGAGTCAACTACAGCTCAGAGAGCTTGGAATTGCCAGGCAACATTTTGAACCTCCATTAGTAAATAACAAGAAATAGCCTAAGAAAGTACCATTATGCTGTTTGCCCTTTGAAAATGTTTCTTCTTGACTGTGCAGCTGGAGAAGGCGTTCTTTCTGACCAAATAATAACTTGCACTGGGACAATCCCTGTGGATTCTGATTCTCCTAAAGTTACCTTTGTAGGTTTGAGGAACACAGGGGTCCCATGTGATGGCAAAATGCTATGTCCCCCCAGACTGCCTTTTTTCGGTTTTCCTCAGAACCAAGCACAAACAGAATTCAAGTGAAAGTGGTTTACTTGGCAGTGACCCAAGGAAACACTGGTGGGGAGTAGGGAAGTGGAACAATGAAGGGGAGGTAGCCAAGTTACCAGTGTGGGCAGCTGGAGCTCAGTTCTGCTGGGGAATGCTGGGAGCTGGCTTAGAATGCACGGTGGGGATGTTCTGATGAAGGGCCAAGGGAGCTGGGATCATTACCCACTAACTCCTGTTCATCAAGCGACAAGAGAGCTGAAATCATTATCCACCAACACCCATCCATCAAAGGCTGTGGGTTGCTATCAGAGAAGCTAATTTCCCAGGATCTTCATTCAGTTCTTGCTCCTGAGCTGAACAAGATTCTGTGGACAGAAAATGAGGCAAAGAATCTCAATTGCTGTCAAGTGGAAGTGTAGTCTTCTTGCACCTGTATGAGCAGAGCAGCCCCAGGATGGACTAAATACATGGAGATGGCCAGTGGCATCATGGAGTCCCTTCCCAGGAAGACCTGAATATCTTCAATTCCCTTCAGGGATTGCCTTTTCCCCCATATTTACTTTTACTACCTTCTCTGATTCTCTCAAAATTCTATACTTCCAAATAGACGGATGCTCTAAGGATGAACACACCAGACAGCAGTCTGCCATTTTTCGAGGACAAGATGGCAAAATACAGGGTTTACCAAGCCACCAGGCTATGGGCACAACCTCTGAGCAAGGCACTTCAGAGTATTTCATAAAAGAAATATTCAGAATATTTCATAAAAGTCTGGAAGAAACTATACAAAGGTATAGATGTAGCACATCTGAAGACAAGGGTGTTAGCAGAGATCCAGGTAGAACAATGATTCTCACTGGGGGAAATTTTACACCCGATTTCACCTCCCCATCACCACCAAGGAGATATTTGGCTATGGTTGGAGACATTTTTGGGTTTGGTTGTCACAGATGAGAGGGTGGTGTTACTGACTCTCGGGAATGATGGCATGCTTACTAAACATCCACAACTCATATTAGCATGCCCCTCCCTGCAAATAATTAGCCATCTCCAAAGTCCCATGGTAATGCTGTTGAGAAACCCTGATCTAAAAAAAAAATCAGCAGGAAAAGAGGAAACTGCAGATCATGCATCCCAATTTCCTCTCCAAATCATTATGCCCAATTTTCACTCTAACAAGCAAAGTTTCCTTTGATTTCTAAAGGTGATTCTAAGCATTTTGGGAGGCGCAGAAAGAAAGCTCATTATGTTATTTGAAACTTTACTAAATCGAATAAGGGAGTAGCAGTCTGACCTTTCAAAATGTTTCCAGATGCTAAGCACTGGATTGAAATGCTAAATCGAAAGAACCAACTATTACTGATTAGTAGCGCTATGGCAAAAAGGGCAGCTTTCTTTTGACAGAGTGAGTCATGAAGGACGGAAAGATACTGACACTTAGTGATTAATTTCTGGAAATGTGGTTGAACGAATCAAATTATGTATCATTTGATTCCATTAAATTTGAGTTCCTGCATTATATGTAGACCTTTTGCTTTTCAAGCATTCTCAGTGTGTGAAATTGAATGTGCCATTTACAAGCTATCATGTAATTTTCTGTTTTCTGAAACAAAAGCAACAATCTGGGTACATTAAAGACCATTATATAATTGACAAACCTGCTTTTTAAAATTTGATCCAAAACACAATTACTATCATTTGCCAAATGGAGCTCTACCTTAACAGTGCAAAACCATTTAAAAAATTAAGATAACTGTGTTTTGTTTTGTTTCTATAAGAATACCTTCCATGTGTATACATTCTTGTCGTTTACAAAGTTTCCTTTTTTATGCCCATTAACTCACTTGATTTTTTACATCAATCATATGAATAGAACAGACATCAATATCCCCATTTTTAAATTGAATGAGCTAATACTTGTGGATCATAATTGGTCTATTCAGAAAAAAATGACAACACAGGGTGCCAACAATTTGTCTCACATCGTATTACACTGACTTGATGTTGAAATTTCAGTTTTTAAAAATTTTATGAAGTATTCATACATATAGAAAAGTATACATAAATGATAATTGTTTAACACAATGAATTTTCACAACACCCATGAAACCAGCTCTCAGATCAAGAAGCAAATCCTGACCATCTTCCCCAAAGTCCCCAAATGCCCCTCTTAGATACTGCTGTTTCCCTCAGGGAACAACCAGTATTTTTATATCTGACAAAATGTATTTGTTGGCCTGTTTTTGAATTACATATAAAGGGAATTACATGGTGTGCCCTTCATTGTGACCTGTTTTGCTCTTATTAAGTTTGTAAGCAACATTTGGATTCATGAGTATGGTTGTACGATGCTGATTGTCATTGTCACATGCTCTCCTGTTTAAATATTTCAAAATGTGTTTATCCAGTTGGTCACTGGTGGATGTTTGAGTTGTTCCTAGTGTTTCCTATTACAAATAGTGACACTGTGAACTTACAAATATCTGGGGAACACAGGTACATATTTCTCCTGTATTTAGACCTAGGAATAGAATTGTTGGGTCAGAGAATATGCATGCACTCCACTTAAGCAGACATAGCCCAAGAGTAGCTACATTAATCTGTATTCCAACCAATGCTGTATGAAAGTTCCTGTTTGTTTGTTTGTTTAATCCTTGCTCACACTGGATATTATCCGTCCCTCTCGACACAGTCCTTTTATTAGGGTATATCACATTATGGAGAAATTTTGTTTCAATTTTAACTTTTGGGGTCCAAATAATTTGGCATCCCTTGTCTGTAGGTTAACTGATCTTGATACTAAACTTTTCTCTTCCTAGCACCCACCTATGACTTACTTCAAAGCCATTTGTTTATTTCAGATAATCCATAGATCTGTAGGAACCTTCTTCTAGAGGTGGCCTCTGGTCATTTCATTAGAGTTTGGTGCCCATAAGGCATGTAGACAAGTGGTTGCATCAGTATTGTAGGTGCCAAACCCTCTGAGTGACTACTCTGCCTGTACCTCGAGGAATTTTGCCCAGTACTCCATACTATTGCCAAAGTCCAGAGCTATTAAAGAATATTGTATGGACTCAGTTTGACCTGACCGCAGCCCTCCTGAGTCATAACCACCACAACTGCCCTTGCATAACCCTGGTCAGTTTTCCCTACATAATTTCCCACACACTGTAAATAAATAAAGCAATTTAAATGTTATGTGGAGCTTTACGACCACACCCTGGATCCCAGTGCTTGGCTCTGATATTATCTTGAGATAAAAACCAGGTATACTCTGTTTTGAATGAAGTCACTTTTTGTCACTTTTATGACCCAAATTGTGCAGATTCTCCCTGGTCTTGCTGCTACCCAGGACTATGCCTTCCATCAGTAAGTTCCTCCAAAACTGCCCTCAGTGAAATCCTGGATCTGTCTGCCTCTTTCTTCAGTCTCATAGCAACTAAGGACTGTTCTTATACACTGGGATCAGATTGTTCTGGGACAAACACGTACTGTGCTCCATTCTGTTCTCACTTCTTGAGAACCATATTCCATGTCCCACTAAAAATGTTTCTCAATTCCAAAGTATTATGTCTGCCTCCAAGTTCACCCCAAGTCCTGATCCAGCTAGCCAAATCCTATCCAAGGCCACATTTCAGTCCATGCCTCAGAACCTTCTCTGTCTCTGGGTTCATCATTCTTGATGGCTGGAGGTTTGGAAGAAGCATTCTCTACTGACTTCAGCATCCATCTCTTTATTTTTCCCACTTCTGATCCAACAACTTCTGTCTAGCCTCCCAAAGAATGAGTGCCTTCCTCGAAATGGTTACCCCTTACGAAAGCACTTTCAGTCTCAATATCAGATAGCATGGGATAATACCCTATAAATATATTTTTCCAAGTCAGTAGGATAATTTGTAAGTTAGAAAATCAGGAACTGTCCATAGTATTAGAGAATTATCTCTGCACTCTCCTTAGATTATCTTGCAGAGCTACTCAAGATGGATAATGCCAGTGTAACACTGGTCTACTTTATGCTTTGAATATAGCCCTTGCTGCTCTGCCACTACAATTTATTTTTAAAATAGACATGTTTCTTTCTCTTCCTCTTTCCCTGCTCCCTACTAAGCTCTTCCGTCCCTAATCTCAGGGGAAACAGGATTACCTTTCTTCTCCATTTTAGGCAAATTTATCTGTCCTTGAGTACACACCCACCATAGGAATGAAGTTATCCAGACTTTGGGGATGGTACCAGAAGACCTCGGAAATAACTATCTCCCAAATTAACAAGTGAATTAAAACTCCATCAGAGAACACATGGAATGTAGCCTCTGAATCACCTCTTTAAAAGCCCCCTGTTCCTGCTAAGGGGTAGAATCACAGCCTCTGGGACAGGGGTCCCCTGTGTTTCTCCTTTGCTAGTAAAGCAATAAACCTTCCTTTTCCTTTTTCTCAAAACAGGGTCCTCATTATTGGATTGGCATGGGGGACAGGACTGAGCTTTCAACAACACTAGGACGTGGAGGGAAATCAGAGCTCTTTAAACTGGTTACATTCTACCTTCAATGCTTAGGCCCCTGAAGTCCTACAGAGTAGCCAATATCTATAAGGAGGGACCGCTATAAGAAGACTTTGCTAATATTCTAATATTCTACTTTTGCTTTTATTAACTGAGTGGATTGTCAAATAGCAGTTTATAAAGAACTACCTCCAAACTGAGTGGCTTAAAACAGTCAGCATATAGGCAGCTCCTGAGGGTGAGGGCTGGTGATCAAGGCTGGCCTAAGCCGAGCAGTTCTAATCTTGGTTGGACTTACTCACATGTCTGGATTTATAATTATCTATAAAGCTTTGGGTGGGATGGCAGAAATGGCTGGTCCCTGCTGTAAGTCTTTCTGCCTTCTACCCCCGAGGCCAGCAGACTAGTGCAGGCAGGTCTTTCTGGTGGCGATGATGAGAAGGGTGAGCAAGCCCAGTTGTGCAAGGGCTTTCCAAGTCTCAGGAAACATTACACTCACTGATATCCCAATGACCAAACAACCAGTCATATGACTGGAGCCAAGAGTCAAAGTGGGTAGTACAGCAAAGTTGGAGGCACGGTACAGGAAAGGGTAAGAATGGGACTATTTGTGTACTCTATTGCATCAGGTAATCTTAGACAAGACACTTAATCTTACTAAACCTCAGTTCTGCTGTCAATAATTTGAGGATCATTACAAACCAGAATCTTCTCCCAAATTGTTCTAGTCACTTAAAATGTGATAAGTAGGTTGCAAAATCATAAGTGCTACAAAAACTGTTAAGTGATGTAGGTGACTTATCATTATTAATTATTATTATTATGGGCTGGGGTTGTGGCTCAGTGGTAAAGCACTTGCGTAGCACATGTAAGGCACTGGGTTGAATTCTCAGCACCACATAAAAAAATAAATAAAGATATTGTGTCCAAATACAACTACAAATACTTTAAAAATAATAATTATTATTACTATTATTATTATATTTACAAGGTTGACTCTAAGCCAAACTCTGAGGTGAGTGAACTTAGCTCTCAGCGCCTTTGTCCTCACAAGTAGCTTCAAGTTTTCCCAGGCTCCCAGATCTTCTATTAGAGTGCTTCTACTGAAGCACACAGAATGAATGAATGAATAAAGTTGTCAAGGATATGACAAGTCATTGCTCATCCTTTCTTGCATATAGCCCAATGAATCGAGTAACTTCTCTGCATGCAGCTTCCTCAACCTGTTCTTATCAAGTTCCATAAATGCAAAACAAGTACAAAACACACTTCCGTATAGAAATTTCATTACAATGCATGGAAAACAATACATTGCCAATTAACATGGGAGCTAGCAAATCTTCAAGAAAAAAGTTCTCAGGAAGACACTTTGTAGCTGGGAGGGATGAATGGAAGTTTCCTCACCCACATTTTTGCTTTTTGTTTTTTTGGTGGGGGAGGGGTTTCCACATTGAAGCAATGGCCTACGTAAAAATTGTGTCTGAGAGAGGTTACATGTTAGAACATTGTTCAGTAATGCTGGAATTTATAATAGGTCATAACTGTAAAGATAAATAAAGTTAGACATGAATTGGGGGGGCACTAAATTATTTAAATAAGTGGCATATTCAGATTTCAGTTTTAGAACAATGATTCAGGTGTGGGGGGGTGCATACCTGTAATCTTAGTGACTCGGGAGGCTGAAACAGGAGGATTATAAATTTGAGGCCAGGTTAGTAAATTAGCAAGACTCTAAGCAACTTAGTGAGACCCTGTCTCCAAATTAAAAAAAAAAAAAATTAAAGGACTGGGGATGTGGCAACCCTGGGTTCACAAAAGAAAAAAGAAAAGAAAGACAATGGGGTGAATGGACTCTAGTTGCAAATGGCTAGTGACAGACAAGACACTAGGATGATATCATAAGAGCTCTGGTAAGAGCCCTGTCCTTTATCCTGCAGGAGATATGAAGAGAAAAGGCACACAAAACAGGCATTCCATAGTGCTGATGGGATATTGTGGAAAACTTGCTGGATGAAAGAGATACATCAGTTCACATCAGAGGCATTAATAGAATATCCATTCCTTCACTATATATGTCAATCAACAGATTGAACATTTATTTAGAACCTACTTTGGCAGACCAAGGAGCTTGTCATTGTGGAGTATTTATAAACATGAAGGGACAGACCACTCATAATTAATAAATAAGTAGCTGTTGGAAAACACAGAATAAAAAATGCCTCTAAGCCTGTGGCCCAGGCCTGTAATCCCAGCCACTCAGGAGGCTGAGGCAGGAAGATCACAAGTTCAAGATTAGCCTCAGCAAAAGTGAGGTACTAAGAAACTCAGTGAGACCCTTTCTCTAAATAACGTACAAAATAGGACTGGGATGTGGTTCAGTGGCCGACTGCCACTGAATTCAATCCCTGGTACCAAAAAATAAAAAAATTTAAAAAAAAGCTTCTATTGAGGAACACATAATGCTGTGGAATGATTGAGAAAGGAGTGACTGAACCTTAATAGAAAACTTTCATGTTAGGTAACTGGGAGATATCATTCCAAGTCTAGATTGTTCTTACTTCTGTTCATTGCCATAATAGATTCTATTTCCTTAATGGGAAACCCTAACCCTAAATGCCTGTTGTTCTTTCTTTCTAATCTTTGTAAAAATAAAACAACTCAGATTAAAGCTCTTCTAGAATCTTCTTATGGAAATGTCTGGGTTAACATTGAATGAATGTCTATTGTTATAGTTTGGACATAGATGTTCCCCCAAAACTCCTGCGTTTAAAAAAAGAATGTTCATAAGTGAAGTGATTGGATTGTGAGAGCTATAACCTAATCAGCCCATCCTAGTTTGAATGGACTGACTTGGTGGTAACTGTAAGGCAGGTGGAGCATAGCTGGAGCAGAGCTGGAGGAGGTGGGCCACTGGGGGTATGCCCTGGAAGGGTGCATCTTCCTTTTGGCTCCTTTTCTCTCTCTCTCTTTCTCTTTCTCTTTCTCTTTCTCTTTCTCCTCTTTCTCTTTCTCTTTCTCTTTCTCTTTCTCTTTCTCTTTC